>JAQJVL010005871.1:0-32488 GCA_035578905.1 Stictocephala bisonia | reverse complement strand
AGCCAACCTTGAAAGTCTAATTAGTGAAAATGAATTGTCTTCTTTAAATTAAACGTGTAGCATACCTTCTTAAAACAATAGAACAATTATTTCTTTCAATATATAGAAATAGCTTTATTTATTCATAGAAACATTAACTCACTTTGCAACAATGGTGAGGATATCAGGCAGTAATGGAGCTGCAAGAGCTGGTTCTCGGTGGATAAAGGTTCCAAGTATAACAATACATAGACCCAGCTCTTCATCGCTGTACTCTTCTCTAACTGTACCACACTCACCACATCTGAAAAAAAATTAATAACAAAAATATAAAAATTATGTTTGTTAACTAAAGCACCAAGGAACAAGTTTAAAAAACACCATATTCTTCATAAAAAACCATTGAACGCTCTACCTGTAACAATATATTGTGCACAAACCAACAGTGAACCACCTATCATGTTGACACACATGGGTGCGTGGTCAAACGAAAGGGGAGGACGAGTGTCGTCATTGTGGGTCACTGGCAGACAGGCCTGGACGCAACATTTGGACATCTAGTAACATCTGGAGATCTTCAAGTGATAAGTTTTTGAATTATTTACTAATATCTAAATTGTTATAGATGCGCCAGGTTGAATAGGGAGGGGGAGCTATTCTAAAATGTAGATTCGACATTAATTAATTTTAATTAACACGTTCCTGCGGCGGAACCTGAGGCTTACCTTGTACCTAAGCTGAAATTTTTCATTGCAATTTTTTAAATTTATTTTAATGTAAAAAGAAATTCTTTAGGGGGGAAAACAATTTTAATGTTTTTTAGATGATAATATGACGTCATAAACTCCAGGACCCCACAGGGTCCCGCAGCACCGCTAAAGAGTCCCATTGTGAGAAAAATTTTACTTATGGCTATTTACTGTCATATATCGTAAATAATAATCAAATATATCATTTATCAGAGGAAAAAACATTTTGAATTCTTATCAGATGATATTACAACAGGTCATAACTTCCGGGACTCTATGGGGTCCCGCAGCATTGCTAAAGAGTCTCATTTACGTCACTCGACTCGTTGATGGAAGTACTCTCCAAGTAGTCGCCAACATTGTCCACAGTTATATTTACACTAACATCCTGTCCCTAGATGTTCCAGCCATTACTACATACAAATAAAACACTAAAACTATCACTAACACTAACACTAGTCACTAACAAAAACTAATCAATACTGTACAGGCTTCGGTAATCGAATTGAGAAACTATTACAGCACGAGATGCATACGTACACAACGACCACGCTGCAAGAACTACAGCCAATGAAATCAATACCTGCAGTGGAAATCCAGACATGAAACGAATATGGCCATAATGGCCCAAAAGTTTCCCGCCGCGTCCGAGAGACAGCCGGCTGGGCACCTGTAGGTGCCTGCCGCGGCGAACGTGTTAAAGATGTAGCATCAATCTAATTTGGGAGCACATGCATTTGCAACCAGACTAGCCATTTTTCCACTAATTTAAATAGTTCATATTTAATTTAGGGTCATTAAAGCTGGCAGTTATTTGGATAGGAATCCAAGCATTTCACTCACATGGCCTAAATCAATAAATAGAATCCCTACATGTTTCCTTTAGTTGTACAGGTTTTAGCGACCATTCAACTTAGGTAATTAGTTTCGACTTCTTTAGTGGATAATCGCTATCTCATCTACCTGCGTACCCCCAATTTCCTTACAATGTTACTAAGAATGGAGCTAAAAGGCAGGTTGTTAAGAGGGGAACTAAAACACTAATTTTTCTTAGCTTCTATATCTTTAAATAAAATTATTTTTCTCCAAGTGTCTCCTTACGACAACTGGACCTAAAATATTTGTCAGCCTGTTTAACAAATCATTATTACGTTTACCAATCAGAATATGAGCTACATTCTTTGTATAATATAGTTTAATAAGTTAAAAAAAATTACTAATGATTAATAGTTTCATTCAGAACATAATTGGAATTTGGATAATTAGAACTTCTTTAATTCGAAATTGCCTTTAATTTGAAGTTTTGGGTTGGTCCCTTGAACATTGTAATATTACCAATGTAAAATAATCATGGATAATTTGAAGTTAAATCTCTTTAATTCGAAGTTTTTACATCAAGGGTAAAAGTGAAACATTGACTACTGTACTGTAAACAAGGTTCCGTTTGAAGTTTGCATTGTTTGGTCAGTGTGTCGGCAGGCAATCACCTTCTGAGAATTCCTAATCCGTCTCTTCCCCTCCCCTCGGCACGCACCGCCATTATATTGCGATCGTTAAACCTTCATTATTGTAATTTTTACATACTGTATACCTCTATAGTTATGTTTAATATACTGTAGTGAACTTTAAATGAATACATTAAATTTTATATTATTTTAAGCCTTTTAGGATCATGAAAGTTACATAAAAAATACAACTTGGTTAAATTGAAGTATTGGATAATTTGAATTTTCGCATTGGTCCCTTCAGATTTGAATTATCCAAGTTCTACTGTAATTGGAATCTATAATCAAATTAAATATTAATTCTGAACCTGAAGCATGTTTACAACTGTCATAATCTAAATAAATAAAAAAAAACTACAAATTCAATTGTGACAAAGAACTCTGCATTTACCTAAAAAACAGACATATATTCAATGTTAACTCGCAAAGTATGAATAAATTGAAAATGGAATTGCCAGTGTTTTCTTTAGTGGTTAAGGCTTAAACTGTGTGTCCAAGGTTTGAATCAGATGGTCCGTGCTTCACTTATTGAAGTTTTTTATACTGTATAAAAGACAAATTTTTAAAATGCAATTTGTAATGTACTTGTATTTTTTGAGACTAAAATAATTAAACAATGTGAGCTCAGAATGAAACACCAACTTTTAAAACAATCCAGACAAATAACATTTCTAATACAGAAGAAACTGATATGTTATACTAACCTTTCATAAACACACTCGTCACCAACTCTGAAAGAGCTCTGCTTCAACTCAAATGCAGCATGACAAGCTTGCTGGGTTGCTGGATTTAATAAGGACTGTTGCTGTGCCCCACACCTATAACCAAATTGATAATTATTTTTAATTAATTAACAATTCAAAAAGTAAATGTCAATTAAAATAATCATATTTATAAAATAAAAAACATAACTGCAATGTACTCATTTACACAAAATCAACAATCATAAAGAAAATCATTTTATATAAAATCCCAAATAATCTCACAATGGTAATTTTAATTCAATAGTTTAACTTAATGTTTATTTAATTATTTATTATTATTTTTATTATTCATTTATGGGTCGATTACGATCTGCAGTTTACACAGTTTCGATGAGTTGGACGTTTTTTAAGCTTAAACTTCATTCTTTCAAAATGAGCTATCTTTATTTCATTTAGTTCAGGTTTTTTCCTGTCACCTCCAGACCAACTTTCCAAAATCAACTGCTGATTTTATATCTACTTTTATTGGTCCGATCCACTTAATGTTTTCTGTTTTGGCCCTACTTCGATTCATAAAATGTTACAATTTGCTCTGTTAGCATAATGGATTCCATCTATTAATATGACCATAGAGTATTATTACTATTTCTCATATCAGAATGTATGCCAGTTAATTTTTCCATTTCCCTATTACTTTCTTATACATTCATCTACATTTTCTTGAAATATTTATTCTCTTTTTTTTAATTTGTTCAGTAATGTCATTGTCCACCTTTTTATGCACCACTGAAATGTCAGCCCCATAATGGTATTCTGATTAAATTAATGTGTTTTAGTGCTTAAGTCTTGCATATTAAGTAATTTAAATGATTTTTCGACCTCCTTTATAATCCTACACTTCCCATTTTTGATGGACTATATTCTGAATGAAAAACTTATTCAGACAGAGTAAGAGCAGAACCAGTTCGGTACAAGGTAAACATTGCTGACAAAAACTTCCAGTCAAGGCCAGGATTTGAACCTTTGCTATTTCTAACTCGGGGCTCAAAATCCTGACACCTTAGGCCACTCGCACACCGGAAGATATTGTGTAGTTCTTTATTAACAAGATCATAGAGAACTGTTAGACCATAATACAGTTCATACGTTAGTCATATTTCAAGACATTGATCATTTAAATAAATCTTATGGTAAAGAAAATTATTTTGTTATTAAAAGTTTTGAAAGTTTCAGTTTTTGTCAAAATACTTACAAATCTATAGAATGGATGTTTAAGCAACCACTTTTTCACCTTTAACTTAAGTTCTTTTTGGTTCCATTTAGGTTGCCTGACAGTTTATTTCATAGTTTGGCTCTTATATATGATGGCTTCTCCTAAAATAAGGCTAGGCCGTGAGTTGTAAGATGGAAATCCACTGTCAGCCTCATGAGTATTCCAGCCCCTGGATGTTTTAACCCTCTCCCGTCAATCCGCCTCGAAGAGCCTCCTCGATGGGCGTGGTGCTACTGACGGACCGCCTCCAAACGCCTTCACTCGAATTACAGATGCTTGCGCGATCTGTTATCGCCTCAAAGAAACTTTTGCGGTACTGTCTATATGTAGAATTGATTTTCTATTCTACCTAAACAATAATGTGCTGCTCTCTGAGAAACATTATTTTTATGAATCTGCAGCTAAATACAGTAAAATATATTTCCCTTTCTTTAGTGCTGCTACCTTACGGGCATACTGGAATGGAACTATATATCAATGCCAGCTGAATAAATAAGAAACTAAATAATATTATTGTACCTATGTACAGTATTAGCGTGTTTGTTTACCGCCAAAATACAGTGATTGTTTGTGATTGATTATTAGTGATTTATAATGAATCAAGATCAGTTTTTGCGTAATAGTGAAATTGACCGCATATTTGAAAATGAGTCGGAAGTGGAAAGTGAGGAGTCTAGTGACGACGATATTTATGAACTAAATGATATCCCCGATAACGAAGATACTGAACAGCCTAACCTTCAAAACTACGGAAGTGATGATTCTCAGTCGGCAGATGACCCTGACCTTGATGATGGGCAGACAACAAATAGGCCTCGTCCTCGTATTATTCATAGAATGATGTGTGGAAATATCACAATGACTGGTATGTTTCTTGTTAATAATTAATCATTTATTTTTAATATTTAGAATTATTTTACATTTGTATATATTTGCTGATATTATAAAAACAATATTGTCTAAAAAATATAATAAAACTAAAAATTAGGCCTATGTATAATAATTAAATTTAACTATGTTGTGTATTTAGATATTAATTTATAACGTTAAATAAGCTTTAAAATGATATATAATATGTACTATTTATGTTCAAAACTACGTTTTAAAAAACACGATTACGGAAACGTGATCCAAGCGGTGGGGTGGCCAGAAATAATACTGCCCAGCAGCGTCATGGTCACGTGGCGGGAATATAAACAGGAGAGGGTTAAGGTCATTTACATATGTCACTGTTTTCAAATATATACTGCAGTGTTTTAATATACATAGTGACACTGCTGTCAAGATGGCAAGTTAATAAATGCAAGGCAACAACATGTCTTGATTTTAAGCCAGCTAATGCTCTAACAGATTTTATTAGAATCATGACAATTCGGTAAATATTGCCTTCTGAAGATTTTCCCCAAGCTAGGAGGCTGTATTGTAAATGGGATTCGAAAATGGTGGAGGAACTCTTGCTGTGACTGTGTCATTTACAGTTTTAATTCTTTTAATTGCGAAAAGGCAAGAACTCAATTTGCGACATAAGTTGTCAATATGAGATTCAAAATATCATCGATAATTACACCTATGTATTTTGCAAGACTTACATTTCTATGGATGGAAGATGGGTGTTTGTCCCTCCTTACTCCCTAATTTATAAACTGAAAGGATTTTTTTTAATTCTGTTATCAAAAGAGATTTTACCATGAGTTGGGTCTGCGAGACATATCTGCAAAAGTGTAGTTGCCCATTGAGTAAGGCCCTTGCCTCTTTCCCTTCTGTCTGTGGCTTTTATCCCTTTCATCTACTTTCCCTAAAACAAAATAAATCACATACCTTTGATAAATCAATTTATTTTTAATCTGATTTATTGCAATTTCCAATTAAGTACCCTATCTTTCGTTCAATAATTAAAATGTTTACTATAGATGTAACAATGGTAATCATTAAATAATGTTTACATAAAAATATAAAAGGAATCAATTTCTAATTACTTAATACATTTATGTAATGTATACATAAACACAACTATAAGAAAATCCACAAATTGGCTAAATAAACCGACAAATTTGCTTTTTAAAACTTACATAACACTTGTTATTTAATGTTTTAACTTAATATGTTTTATCTTGTTATATTTGCTATCTGTAAATATACAAATCAAAGTACCAATGACTCACTATTTCTAAATCTGAAAAACTACAAAACCTCTTGAAATGTTGTATGATTTGTTTTACATTGCACATGTGCAAAAAGTAGGAATTTTGACAATTTTTTGTAGTTCCAAAATGTATAAATGTTGAAACGTCAAAAACATAGTTTTCTTATTTTGCTTATAGTGGTTAATCAAACATCCCTATTGAAAAATTACAGTAAATCATTTTCAATACCAGATTTGTTGAGACGATATACAACTTTGTTCCTTAAACTTTTTGCTGTATCTCACCTACTTCAATCTTAGTTAAACTAGATTTTAAATGTTCAATACTGCATTTATGATACAAATGCCGAACAAATATACTACCCAATACTTCATCATTAGTTAAATATGCATTACAAACACCCAAAAACAGCAATGTTTTGGATCAGTAACATTAATGGTGACAAAAATAAGAGCCTACAAAACAATCATTGTAAAATATTGACTTCAATCACTGTACGTGTAACAGCCAACAGGGAACAAAATGGTTAGTGTGATATTTTATTTACTTGTATGTTTCTTTATGCTTTCTTAAAAATGATTGAACACCCAGGTTAGAGGGCAGATTTTAACCAATAAGTTGCAGTGTGCTTGTAATTTATTTCTTATGACAATTATATCATGTTTTGACAAATACGAGGTTTGGCTAGAAAGAAACCGGATTAGTATTGCCGAAGCCACAGAACAAATGCAATAAGGCTGAATATCATACGACTGGTCATGTGACTCTCCCTCCACCTGCTGCTTGAGTTTCGTCTCTCTCCTGCACTCATTCTGCCTGTAGCATAAATTATAAGCATATAATCTTTTGGCTCTGCGTCAGAAAAATGTTGAGTGTCCAGAAAGAACAGCATGTAAACATTAAATGTGTTTCCAAACTTTGAAAATCTGCAAGTAAAACATTTTTAACGTTACAACAAGTGTATGGTGATGATTTTTTATCACGAACACAAGTGTTTGAGTGGTTCAAACGATTTAAAGATGGCCGTGAAGAGACAAGTGATAACGCACGCACTGGCAGACAATCGTCATCAAAAACCGATGCTAACATTGAAAAAAATGGTAAAATTACTACATTAGCATCCTGACTACCCTACGTCAGTGAGTACGGAGAAAGCAGAATGATTTGTGGAAAAACAAGTTATGGATCCTCCACCAGGAGAATGCCCCGAATCACAACCCTTTGTCAGTGAAGACGTTTTTGGTAAACTACAACATTCCTGTATTAGACCATCCACCATATTCACCTGACTTGGCCCCCTGTGACTTTTTTTTTGTTTCCTAAATTCAAGTCAGCATTGAAAGGAACTATATTTGAGACTGTTAAAGCAGTAATAGAAAAAGCGACGGAAGTCATTAACGGGCTTATAGAAAATGATCTCCAGCAGTGCTACACCCAGTGTTCTGTTAAAAAGACTTATATTCCACGTGTCTCTAGGCCAAATAAAGGTTTTTTCATATGCCTATTACAAATTTAGGATTAAAGGTCTTTGGTAATTTCTAATCTCATTATATTTAAAATCTCAAAATTAAAAGTTAATAAACTGTTATAAAAAAGTACTATAGTAATAAATCTTCAACAAATATTAAATAAATGTAATTCAACTCACCTTGGAAAGGTTTCCTAAAGAAGCTCATTTCATTGTCAGTTGTAAGAACTGGAGGAGGGGACTCCAAGGCAACCTGTTTGCACAGCCTCCGAGGACTGACACTATGGCTAGTCTGAAATACAAGTGATGTAAATAATAAAATATATAAAAATATCATTTTCCCTACAGATATTTTTTAGGAATGTAAACGAATGGGAACGTAATAAGGATTTTTGTCCATGTGCATTCCAGCTGCTCAATACTTATTGTAAAAAAAAGAATCTCTTTCAAATTTACCAAATCTAACAGTACAAGTCAAAATATAACTATTAGGTATAGCACTTAGGTTTAACTGGCCAGTGTCATAGCTCAGTCTCAGAGATACCACTGAGTCTGCCACATCACAGTATGGGCGAAACGTCTGGTTACAGTGTAAAAAATGTATAGAACCTTGACGCGGTTGTCACCAAAAAATATAGATTCTAGTTATTAGGTATAGCCATTGACTTTAGAAACAAGAAGACTGTCCGCTTATTTAAATCCTGTGAAGCTGGTTTTTCGGTTTGGTGAAATTAGTTCATTTGGTTGTCACATGTAGTGGTCTTCCTCTCTCTATCTCTCTTCATCCCTCTCTCTGTCTCCCTCCAACCGTAATGAAGTTGAGCTAATAGTATGCCAAAGAGTGGTTCAAGTGCTTATTTGAAACCGTTTAAACAGACTGTCCAAGGGAATACATTTACTGAAAACATGTACTTGTGATGCTAAAGTGAGATACATCACTAGCATGTGTTTTCAGTAAATGTATTCCCTTGGACAGTCTGTTTAAATAGTCAATGGCATACCTAAAACCTTAGAGATTCAAACCTTAGGGAGTAACCATCAACAATCTCACCAGAAACTAAACTCTAATATACTCAGTGTCCCAAAAATTGAGAAGCAAACTAAGGGAGTGTCATGAAATATAGTGCCCTGTTAAAAAATGTGTTTAAAAAGAAATATATAACAAGTATTTAAATAATATAAGTAAAACATTAATCCATTAGTATAAATATACAAATACTTTCTTTTTATGACATTGACATGAATCCTCTACAACTAGTTATCAACAACATTTCTTTTGATCTGCTTGGTTACCTGAAGAGGTTCACTCCTCTCAAAACTGTCTTGCTTTGTGTAAGACAACGAATCGATATCACTGGGTGACCTCGTGGGTCCTTGATCAGCCGAGGCTTTACGCTCTGCAAAAATAATTGAAAAATACTTTCAAAATATTACAAGAACCATTAATATTCAACATGAAATAATATTATAACAGGTTGTATAAAAGTGTGCACGGTTTACAAATTTACAAAAAATATCTCAAAATTTTTTAATTTAAGGTTGTTAGTGATTATTTGTATTTTAATCAATATATTTTTATACTGTGAATATTATTCCTTAAGACAAAATTAATCCTCAATATTTCCATCAACCCGAACTCTTCTCTCTAGAGAGAAGTTGTTAAATTCTCTAAGTCTGGAGTTTCCCTGTTGGGTGGTAGTTTGGGTCCGGATGTTATGTAAGGAGAAAAATAAGCATCAGGCTTATCAGTTTGCCAAAAATCAGATCAATACCAAAACAGATTCGGATATCACAAGCATCGTAAGTCCCTTGGTTTCACTGGTTAATGGGCTATTTTTATACATAAATGGTTCTTTCTAAGAAACAGTCAACCTTAGTTAGTAACAACGACTAAACTTGTTCATCTACACTCATTTGCAACTCATACTCACCCATACCTTGCTGATCTGCCTCTTAATAATAAATAGATAACAGTAACACAGTATATTCATACCTAGTTCACATGCGTTAATGCCTAAAGCTTGACGCACATGTTGGACAAGGCTAGGAACAGACGAGCCTATGGGTAGCAGTCTTTCTTGCGGTGGCATTTCCAGCTGCGATACGCTCTGTATAGATGAGCTGCCATCCGTTTGACTGGGGTCTTGTGGAGACTCTATAACATATTTTGAGATATGATATAAAATGATATTCAACTTATTCTACTTGAAAGAGAAAATTAACAAATTGTCAGAGCTGTGATTTATCCTTGAGCAAATTGTTTTAGACTTAGAGAAGGCAATCTTGACATTCTCAACTGATATATTCTAATGTATCCTTAAACTGAACCCTCAACTTTAAAATATATAATTTATAAAAATCTGAACACAGAGCTGCAAGAAAGAAGCACCATCACATAAGTAGTGGGGTAACTTATGATTCATAGCTCAATTATGTTCATATTCAATTACAAATTTGAATGATTGTAAATAAGGTCAGTCATAGAACAATTTTGTTAATAACTATTGTGTCTAATTTTAATTTAAACATTCAACTGAAAGATTTAGTTTTAATTTTGAAATATTCAACTGTACAAAATATTTTAAGCAATTTTTAAGGGCATCTGGAGAGGAAACGTAAAAATCTACCCATTTCATTGTGAACCTGCATACACGCAGGTTCACATATGACTTCTGCTGCATGTTTGAACATGAATTAAATCAAATGTTACCTTAAACCAATGTTCAGATATGCATAAATAACATATTATAGTTCTTGGGTTGGTTGACACTTCATGAATAATCAAATAGATTACGAACATAGTAGGTTTAATAATGTGTCAAATTGAATAATGAACAACAATATAAGAAATGTTACGGTCAGTTTCGGTAAACTGTAGTTGTTTTATGTTGATATTTGTTTTATAGATCACTCCATGACTGGGCAAGAGATAGGAACATTACAAATTTAATTTATTTATTAATTAATTCTTTATTCGTAACAATTGTACACATTATTGTAGTACATGAATGGTGTCACAAAGATTCTATAATAATGTAACTAACTACTATCTTACATGCTATTTATAAACTATTTTATTGTCTAAATAAAAGTAATAAGTTTAATATTAAGAGGGTTAAAAATCAATGTTTATTGTCTAATAAATACAATTTTTCTATTGAATAAAATACCTAAGGTAGCTTGATAGTTTTTGTTTGAATTTTGATAAATTTTGTTCAGATTTGATGTGATCAGGAATCAGTTTGAAAAATGTTATCCCTAGATAAGTCAGACTTTTTTTGTAGAATTCTAGGTTAAGAAATTGTCTTAGTCTGTACTTCATATATTGTAGGATTGGTTCTTGTCAACTGAGCATTATATTGACTCCTATACAGTTAATGTTGCAGCGAGAATATATATAGCAATTAGAGTTGGAATTTTAAGTTTATTAAATAATGATTTTACTGATTCTCTAGGTTTTAGATTTAACATAATCCTTATAGGCTACTTTTGTGTGTTTAGAATTTTATTTAAATTGTTTTTACTTCTTCCTCCATACAGAGATATATTAAACTTATGTTGGAGTGAATAAGGGCGTAGTACCACTGTACGTGAGGGGCGGGTGGGTAGGTCAGTACCACTGCACGTGTAGGAGTGGGTGGGTCAGTACCACTGTACATGTAGGGGTGGGCGGGTAGGTCAGTATCACTGTACATGTAGGGGCGGGTGGGTAGGTCAGTACCAATGTACGTGTAGGGGCAGGCGCGCGAGTGGGTTAGTACCACTGTACGTGTAGGGACGGATGGGTCAGTACCACTGTAAGTGTAGGGGCGGGTGAGTGGGTCAGTACCAATGTACGTGTAGGGGCGGGCGGGTAGGCCAGTACCACTGTACGTGTAGGGACGGGTGGGTCAGTACCACTGTAGTTGTAGAGGCGGGTGGGTGGGTCAGTGCAACTGTATGTGTAGGGGCGGGCGGGCTGGTGTGTCAGTACCTCTGTACGTGTAGGGGCGGGTGGGTTTTCAAGGTTTTAAGACAACTTAATTTAGCCATTCTTCTTAAAGCAAAGAAACCAGATGACACCAATATAACACACGTCAATGCCATCGTACATATATTATGGGTAGGAAGGTGGTTAAATACCACCCTACTTGTATGGGTGGTAGCTATTGTAGATGCAACAGTTCCTCGGTCAAAACTATCTCATTCTTGAACTATCCAATAATTAGTCCTGGAACTGATAATCTTTCAGATTCTTCAATGCCTTCTCAGTTAATTAATTTTAAGATGAAATGTTTCATTTAATGTGTCATTAAAAATTCACATAAACTTATTAGTTTCAAGCATGAAAGGGAAGCAAATTTTAATAGCCATCCATGACTTCTTATTCAATGAACTTTTTGAGAAATTCACAATTTTTAATAAATCTCAAGGACAACTGGACCATTTTGAGATTATGTCTACTGATGAAATGCTAGACTCACTATCTCCCAATGAATGAAAGAAAACCATTATACAAATGAATAAATATCCACAATCACGTCTCACCAGACCTGCTATTAAAAACAGGAAATCCACCGAAGATGGCACTATAAAAATGAGTCTCCATCCACACTTTCTACTCTAGAAGAATTAATTAGCTTTCTCTCGTGGGAGCTGAGTGGCTAATCTTTGTATGGCCTGCAGAGTCTTAGGTCCCAAGTTTAAATCCCCAAGTTAGCTAATGCATTGGATTAAAGTTCACACACAGGCCTGCAGGCCCATGTGAAATGTCAAGTGATGTTTTATTTAAACAAATACATACATGTACATACCCGTTTAGCTAATGTTCTGTTTTTTGCTTGACATAAAGGAAAATTGTTTAAAAGATTAATTCACACACAATTTATCATTTTGAAGATAATGTGTATAAATAAGGGTGATTTTAAAGTCACAAAAATTATAAAACTCACTCAAGTTAATCTTATAATTAATGATAGTGATTGATACTCACCAACCGATATAACATCCATTTTAGATAATGGTGAGTCAGGTGATCCATATGCAATGGATTCTTCTTGACGACGTGTCACTGCTTTACTCACTGGAAAAATTATAGACTTCACCAAAATAATATTGGCATTAAACTGTAAAAAACTATCAATCAAACAATGCTCAAAAAACTTTTTAAAAGGCTAGTGTTGTTATTATCTTTGCCAAGGCACAACTTCTCCACCAAACCATACAGCATAAAAGTATATATTATAAATTGTAAGACATTTTTAAAAAACATCCATCAAAATAAGAACAACAGTAAAGTAGAGTACGGTCTCAGTAGTCAGAACCCACAGTAGTCCGAATCATGCAGTGATCCGAATGAACGACTCACCCAGCCACTTGCAAACATCTGTTTTCGTTATATGTCTCAACCATCGATGGTCTCAACTTGTTAGTTTTGGATACGGATAGTAACACTGACAGTAATGTTGTTCAATTACTCATAAGAATGTCAAATAGACATAAACACACAACTTTAAAATTACAGATTACTGTACAATCTCGATTATCCGGCCTCGCTTTATCCGCCAGTCTGTGTTATTCGGTTCAGCAAGTAGATAGAAATAAAACTTATTTACAAGATACAATTAGAATTAATCGGAAGCGTCTTTCAGTTTTCAAACGCAAATGTCATACACGAATGTTTCGGTTTTGCATTTTTAAAATTGCAGGCGCTATCAACCTCTCTCGACAAGTGGTCGCTTATTACTGCCTAATAATTTAATAATACGCCTGAAGATTTGAGCTGGCAATGTTGTTTACTTTTGTTCAGTGTAGCTGGCTGGAAGAGTCCATTTCACGAGTGAGGGAAGTCGGAACTGGAACAGTTCATTTTATGAACATATAATTTGCAGTGACATAACTGTACATATTTTTGTATTCAGTCGGAGTCAACATTAAATTTAAATATAAGATTTAATATTTAAGTAAACATAAATAATATACATAACAGTTACCTTAGAATATTTGATAGCCTAATTAAAACACAGTTCTATTTTTAAATATCTTTCGTATTGTATTATAAAGCAGCATCAAAGTTGGCGATCGTAATAAACATAGTTTGTTTCATTACAATAGCTGCTAAGCGTGTTGTTTCATGTGCAATTGTAGGTGCCCCGCTTACGCATGCTGTCCGTTATCAGTTACTAAACGTGATTCTCCAATAAAACAAATTTGTTTATGACTTATGTTTTATCCGGCTTTTATCGTATCCGGTTTGACCTTCACCACATTAGGCCAGATAATCGAGGTTGTACTGTACTTTAATAATTAGGTAAAATTTAACAAGTTTAAATTGTTTGATTTTTACTTGCTGTATGTAAACAATTTTAAAAGATATAAATATTTTCTTATAAGTGAACGTAGAAGTTTTAACAAATATGTATGTAAATAGTTAGATTTTTCATAATTGTACTTGTCTAGCTTATGATTATATTTATAAAATATTATAATTTAGTTTATTATTTCATTAAACTGAGATTTTATAGAATAATTAGCATTGATTTCTCAAAACCTTGATAGTCCAAACAGGCCTTTGTAAACAAAGGCAATCCAACATCTTACTGCATACCAAGGCAATCCATAAATATGTGACAGATATGTTCTGTTTTCTCAAGTTTATAGTTCTGGTATGTTACTTCAGTTAGGAAGAAGATAAATAGTGATGGGATATATTTTAAAGCTTGAAGGTAATGGACGGTGGGAAAAATCAGTATTACAACAATTATTTGTACTCCACCTCTAACGATTTCCTATACCTACAGCGGTACTGATCCACCTACCCCTACACGTACACTGGTACTGACCCACTCACCCAACCCCTACACGTACAGTGATACTGACCCACCCACCCACCGCTACACGTACAGTACCACCGCTCAGAAAAATCACTGTTCAAAGTTTTAAAATTTTAATAACATTGTACTTACGAATAACAGAGGGTTACAAGTAGCAGGGAATACTTACTGGGGAATTCTTGAATAGAAATTTAAATGCCAACAAGTATCAAGATATGCTCCAGAATGATTTAGTTCCTGCTCTACAAGCTAGTCTTGGCGCTGACTTCCAAACATGCTTTTTTCCAACAAGACGGAGCACCTCCACACTATGGTGTTCAAGTGAGGCAATCCTTATAAAATACAGTCTTCCATCACCGGTGGATTAGAAGACGTGGAGCGATGAGTGGCCGACTCGTTCCCCTGACCTAATTCCGCTGGACTACTTTTTATGGGGATACCTCAAAGACAAAGTTTATGAAACTCAGCCTACAGATCTGATTGATCTTGGACACAGGATAGCACAAGCTGTTCCACAAGACTATTTAGAAAAAGCAGTAGCTAGCTTTTAAAACCTGTTAGCACATTGCCAGTCGGCCAACGGGGAACATTTAAAACACCTAATTTGAAAGGAATTCAGTAAGAATTTCCTTCAACCTGTAACTTTATGTAATTCGTAAGTACAATGTATTTAACATTTTTTAAATTTTGAACACCAATTACTTCTGACTGGGTCAACCTTTTGAAGTCTGGTTTGCAGAATTAATTTCAATTCAACTAGACCTTTAAAATGAAGTACAAATCAACATAGGCTGTCTGTCATTAAAGATTTTCTTTTTACTCCTAATGGGCCGTCCCTCAATGGTGACATTTGATCACAATGTACACAGAAAAGTAGCTTACTATTGTCAGTAGTGGTATGCCAAATTTAGTTGTGATAACGCTTGTCATTTAAAAGTTATAAAGTTGTCCTGAGACTTAATTGTCACCCTGTATACTAAAACCAAATACTCAAAGAATAACTCAATAATGTGTTTACACAGAATCCTAAATTATTGACATTATAAATAGCATGCCAATAGCTATAGGTTGTTTTCTGCGAGAGACTGAGAGATAAAGGACAATGACCATTGTTGTATTTCTTCAAAAATCACAATAAAACAGAATTTTGTTCTTGGGAAAAAAGTGTGATTAACACCAATTTATACACAGGTGTTTAAAAAGTCCGGGGACGGTTGAATATTGTTTAGACCATTACAGATAAAGGTACAAAACTTTGCACATTGCTGCTGGACATAAAAAGCTATTTTACCATGTATCAAGTGATCCACTACCTTCGTAGGAGGACGGCCCACTAGGAGTCGGAAGAAGATCTTAAATGGAAGCATAGGTCGATATAAATACCATTTTAAAGGTCTTAGCTAGTAGAACATCATACCGCAAATTAAACCTCAAAAGGTTAATCCTGAACAAAATGGCGGCACTTGAAAGTTTCAATACAGTACAACCCCGATAAGTCGGCCCCCGTTAACCCGGAAGTCCGGCTAACCCGGACCGATTTTCAATAAAAAAATAAAAAATCAGACAAACATTTTAAAAATAAAAACGTAATATTTTTGAGTGGTAGAGTATGTGTGAATCGATGTCGCATCAGTATTTGATGGGACTGTACGACAGTGAGTGTATGACTCATAGCTAACGGCGGCCGACTGGCGCCAGTGGCGGTCATTGTCCCGGATTCTCGGAAACAATAACAGACGCACCCCTCCTCCGCGCTACCGCTACGCCGGGCTTCTCAGTTCTCGGTAGTCAGTACCGTTCCTACCTCACTCCGCTCGCTTGTGCCCGTGTTGTGTGTGTAGGCTACTGTATTGTTTACTTCTGTTCACATTCGTGTTGCAGATAGTGTTCTTCTTTTGTGTTGTGCGTTTGTTTTTATCTACGCGATGGCAACAAAACGTAAAAATGTTGTAGTGACAATGGAAAAGAGACTAGAGGCATTAGGTAGGATTGATAAAGGCAATCTTTAAAAACAATTGCAGCATCTTATGGTGTCGGTACATCTACAGTATCGGATTGGAAAAAAAATAGGACAAAAATCGAAGAATTTTTTTTCAAGATGATAACAAAAGACAGTTTGGACAATCGGTGCAAAGCTAAGAAAGCTAAAAACGAGACTCTTGACGACGCTTTGTATGTCTGGTTTTGTGCGGAAAGGGAGCGTGGTTTGCCAGTGTCTGGGCCTATCATTCAAGAAAAGGCAATCAAGCTGAATAAACAGTTGCCTGATTGTGAACCAAATTTTACTGCAAGTCAAGGCTGGCTGGATAGGTGGAAAAAACGTCATGGTATTCGCCAACTATCTATCACAGGAGAAAGCCTATCTGCGGACAGCAGCACTGCTGATGACTATAAAAACAAGTTTTTGGATTTTGTGAAAGAAGAAAATTTAACCGCAGATCAAATATATAACGCCGATGAGACGGGTCTGTTTTACAGAATGTTGCCGAGTAAAACTTTGGCCTCAAAAACTGAAAAAGACGCAAAGGGATACAAAAAAAGCAAAGATCGATTGACAATAATGGCCTGCAGCAATGCTTCGGGGAAGCATAAATTTCCTCTACTCTTAATAGGAAAAGCGAAAAATCCGCGAGCACTAAAAAACGTAAATCGGGATTCTCTACCAGTTGTCTACAAGTCTCAAAGAAGTGCATGGATGGACAGCATCACTTTTAAAAACTGGTTTTTTGATTGTTTTGTGCCAGGTGTGACTAAATATTTAAAAGACTGTGGGTTGCCAATTAAAGCAGTCCTACTAATTGATAATGCTCCTTCACATCCGTCTGCAGATGTGCTGGTCAGTGGGGACATTACCGTCAGGTTTTTGCCGCCTAATGTAACATCGATATTACAGCCCATGGACGAGGGGGTTCTGGAGAAAATCAAAAAGGTTTACAGAAGACAGATGCTAAGCACAATCATTGACAATGAAGAACACGATGTAGTTGAGATTCTCAAAACATTTAATGTGAAAACTGTAATGTACATGATTGCAGAATCTTGGGAACAAGTGTCTAGAATAAGCTTAATTAAATCTTGGAAAAAACTGTGGAAGGGTGTATGCGACTTGCCTGAAAATATAATTCAACCAGTGGGGAACTATAATGTGGAAAATGACACACCAGAAGATGTCCATCCCCAAGAACTTTTGGATATGTTCCAAAATATTGATGGCTGCTCTGAAGTCGATGAAAATGACATTAATCTGTGGTTAGAGGCAGACAATAACGGAGGCTATGAGCCAGTTACTGACGAAGAAGTGATCACGTCGTGTTTACCTGATGCTAACGAATCAGACGCTGAGGAGGCAGACGGAGACATTGAAGGTCAAGTGATGAGTCATGGAGATGCAGTGACGCAACTAAACGAACTAATGGTTTACTTCGAGCGGCAGGCAGAAACATCGCCGGCTGAATTGCTCATGTTGAAGAGACTGCGGGATCGCACAGCACGCAAGCGGCAGACGACATTGGCACAACCAAAGCTGACTGAGTTTTTTACCAGGAAATGAACAGTTATGTATGTAACAATGTTTGTACTGTACATATGTTTGACGTTTTTACAATTATAATGGAGTTTATCTGTAAGTATACCGTATTTTATTAATTTTTACCTCATTCTCCGGCTAACCCGGATTTTCGTTAACCCGGATCGGCCGCGGTCCCAATTAATCCGACTTATCGAGGTTCCATTGTACTAATCTTATGAGCAAGATTTTAAACCGCCACCATTTTGTGACGGATAAAGCTTTTTAAGTGCGGTTTGTGGCATTTTTCTATGCTTGACCAGCCCTTTAAAACTATGTGAATATCAATCTATGCTTACTTTAACACTTTTCTGCTGACTCCTTGTGGACCATTCCCACAGAAAAATAGCAGGACACTGAATACATCTTAAAGTAGGTTTTTTTATACAGTAATCATGTGTGAAGTTTTGCAGATTTATCTAATATGGTTACAGTAAAATTAAGTCATTCTTGAACATACATATTGAAACTATTGTGTGATACCATTTTGTTTAGAATTAACTTTTTGAGATCTAATTTGTGGCAAGATGTTCTACTAATTAATATCTTTAAAATGTTATGCATATCAACCTATGCTTACATTTAAGATTTTCTTCCGACTCCTAGTAGGCCGTCCCCTTACAAAGGTAGTGGATCACTTGATACATGGTAAAATAGCGTTTTATGTCTAGCAGCAATGTGCAACGTTTTGTACCTTTATCTGTAACAATCTAACCAATATTCAAATGTTGGTTAGACATTATTCGTGTTGGAACACTGTATAAACACACTATGATAAACACATATATTCAACCAGTAATGGAGCAGCATTAAGATCTGATCACACCTGAGTGGTGATGGTGGTGCAGTAAACGCTCTGTGTATAAATTTACTGTGTCGAATGCCTTTTTTATGTCAATAAAGAGGCCACTAACATATTTACCGTCATTAAGGCCATTGTTTACTTTATCCATGAAACTTAATAAAGCTACTTCTGTACCTAGCCCAAGCCTAAAACCAAATTGATTTAACGAGAAAAACCTAGTTTTGTTCAGAAAATCCAACATCCTTTTTTTCATAATTTTTTCATATACCTTAGAGAAAACGGAAACCAGAGATATCGGTCTGAAGTTAGAGCATGCATTAGCAACCCCTTTCTTAAAGATTGGCACTACAACTGCTACTTTTAATTTATCTGGAAATGTGCCTGTTGTAAAGCTCAGATTTATAAGGAAAGTTAATACATCCTTAATGGTCGGGTAAACTACCTTTAGAAAATCAGACCCAAAACCATCTATCCCTGAGGATTTACCATTTCTTAATGTCTTTACTGCACTCTCCACTTCCTGATTTGAAACAGGCGCGAGCTTAAATGAGCGTCTTTCGTGGTAGTCTGTAAAAACTCTATTGCAACTTAAGTTTGCAAACTCGTCGTTTACTGAGTAATCACCTACTACTTCGCTCACTACAGAAAGGAAATACTTGTTGAATTGGTTCGCTACCAAACCCGGATCACCAATAATTTCACCATCTATATTTAAAGTATATCTATTTATATTTACACTTTGTCCGGTAATTTCTTTTACTGTATTCCATAACGCCTTTTGATTTTGGGATTTACTATCTAATATCTTAGAGTAGTAAGAATTCTTTGCTATTCTGATATCATTCCTGAGTCTATTTCTAAAATTAAAATAATAATTTCTAAAGTGTGTATCATTAGGCCTTAATTTTACTTTCTTAAACAACATATTTCTCTTATTTATTCTCATACAAAGGTGTTCAGTAATCCAAGGTTTCAATTTCTTTATATTTTTATCATAGCTCCCGACTTCTAATAACATTATCTTAATAATTAAGTTCTCCTTCCTGTCACAAGTTATAAGTATAAGTAAGGACATAAACCAGGTTAAGTCTGTTCTCTGTCAAGAGCACAAGTATGCTTTAGATTGTATGAGAATGTTTCAGTTCAGTTCCGTAAATGCACCTTAAAAGAGAGAAACACCTACTTGGGCTGGAAATATAAGCCACATGCATAGTTATTTTTGTCTTAGTCAACCTCATTTTATACATTGTGTCTTTATATAAATTTGTGCTGTGGTCTACTGCTGTATTTCTTTATTTTTATTTATTCTTAAGGCCATCAAGGGGAATATGGATTTCGAACGAGTATAGATGAGCTAATGTAGTCTTTGTTACAAACTATTGCCGATTATTCCTTAGAAGTGTCTTTAATTCCTTAGAATTGACAGTCCTATGACAAATGGACAGCTGGTGGTTATCATATGATCCCTTGCAATATTTTCTATGACTCTGATTGGGATCAAACTGAGAACCGATAGTTTATGAAGCTGGGCTTTAACCAACTAAGCTTGGTAGCTTAACCAACTAACGTAATCCAGCTAGATGTTTAGATGTTGTGGAGATAAGTTCAGTTTGCAATCTGGCATCCACAACTCTGTGATTGCTATTGCTACAAACACTTCTAGAAAAGTCTAGGATGTTTGTTTTGGATGGGGTTAGAGTTTTTTGGATGTTGCCCAGAAGATAACTGAGTATCAGGCCTGTCAGCTAACTAAAAATCAAAACTATTCCGTGTAGTTCAGACCTATGATTATATGGAAGTCCTTAGTTGTCATAGCTAAGTTTTTTAAGATTTTTTTAAGTTGTCCTTTTTTAAGGATAAGTTGACCTTAATTAGTAAATATGGCTACTCTCATAAAATGCATTCTCAACTTATATTCGCATATATCTTTACAATTGTCATATCATGATAAATAAATGAGATAAATTTTCTTACGCACTAATTTAAATAAAGTTTTGTTTCTTTTCATACAACTGTACTGAAATAGTTTTAATGGAAAAGTTTATAGATACAACCAATTTCAAACCGTACCTGGTTTTCCTGAGATTCCAACAGGTAGCAGACGTTCCTGACATGAAATACTGGACTTGAAGTGTGTTCCTGGCCCATCTAGCTGCCAAGGAGGGTGGGAGGTTGGAGTTGGAGTGGGTGTTGAAGAGGATGTGGAAGTAGGGGTGTTCCCACCCTCGACTTGTCGTTTTCCCCGTCCTGTAGTTGTTGGAAAAGGGGAACCATGTTGTGAGCTGTCAGGCCAACTTTCTCCTTCCTTCTCCAGTGATCGATCTTTCTCTAGAGATGGTCTGTTTAAAAAAATAGTAAATTTACATGTAATTGTAATTATTATAACAATAAAATGTTTATACTTTTAAATTAATACATTTTTGAATATTAATTGCCTGAAATAATAAACAAAACTCCTATTAATAAGAATGTATGGATATAACAACTCTGTCATGTGTATCACAGAAGTATATCATCCACACTAGCTTCGGTTTGAATTGAAGAGCTTTATATGCACCCCTGATCTAACTAGTCTAATAACTCAAGCTTTAGAATGACAGGCCTCTTTTCTTCATAAAGTTTTCTCTTGCAGAAAAAAATTGTATGGCTATTAGTGCAGACAGATTACCAATTTAGACACAGTTCTCCTCACCTGTAAATAACGGCCTAGTTTTGTTTGTAAGCCAGTTGAAGTAACGGCTCAAGGTGATTTTCGAACTTAGTAATAGAAAAGTGGTAAAAAATTCAAGGTCACACCAGGAATTGAACCTCGGATATCTGCATGGTAAGCCATTTTCTTGGCCCTTCTTGCTACTTTTATAAAAATACAAACGCTTTATGACCTACGGAAGGGGAACTAATATTTGTGTATTCAGACACATTGTACCGGGTCTTTGACCGGTACATTACGTTTTTTTCGTCGTAGTCTGCCGGGCTGCCTGAGATTCGCTTTTGCCCGGCGTTTCGCGTACTTTGGTGGCCGTTGGCCCAGTTCCGTTTCGTTCCGTGTTCCAGCAGCTTCGGTCAGGTTGGCCTGGCTGTTCAGTGGTCTTGTGCTGCCTGCAGAAACAGACATGTTCAGATAGACACACTAAAACTCCAGGGTCCTTGAGTAGGACGTTTCTGCCCTCGGCCTGCCGTCCGGGGATTGTCTACCATCTGCACTGCTAGCCTGGCCTGAGGACCATGTTGGAGCCTGGAGGCGCCCGCTACCCGCTCTACATCTTGTGGTATAAGTCTCCTGTCCTCAAGTCAGTGTTTTCCATCTTGTTTTCCCGGCGGCTGAGCTGGGGGTTGCTAATGTGAAAAATAGAAAAAAAAGAAGAAAAAAAAATGTCTGTGGAACTTTATGTGGCCTAGGCCTGAGCTTCTAAACTTGGACAGTGATTTTAAGCAACACAGCCATTGGGGACTTATTTATTTATTTTTTTTATTAAAGGGAAAAGAAAATGTGAAATACCAAGAACTTTTAATGTTAATATTTATTGTTATTTAGTTTAATTAGTTTATTTTCTTGTTACATTTGTTTAGATTTTTATATTTGTTAGGTCCCCATTGTTAAATCCTGTTATTATTTATTTAATTGCTTAGGCCTAGTTATTGTTATTTATTTTTTGTTAAGTGTATTAGGGGGGGTTTGGAAGTGAATTTTTACTTGAACGGGACCGTTTTATATTTTTTTTTAAATTATTTAATTTTTAAACTTTCACCAAAAGGGGATTATGGGACTTTTACTTAACTTCTAATTCGGAGCTGCCCAGGAATTCCGGCTTACTCCCTGGCCCGGTGGAATTATGGGATTTGGGGCTAAATTGCCGGTTTAATTGTTGGTTGCCAGAAGTTTTCTAAATTTTTTTTTTTTTTTTGGGCTTAAAATTTGCTTACGTTTGGGGTTATCAAAAACGTTATAAATTTTTTCACTTTTAAATTGTTAATTAATTTGGCTTACGTTTTGGGGTTTCTCAGGCTAAACTGCAGATAGGCCATGTAGTTGTTTATTGGCAATTTTGGTATTTGTAGAGTTTGTGGTATTTATAGCGTTTGTTATTAATGTGTAGTATCTTGTTAATTTTAGTGTTTGTTATTATGTATTTAAGTGCGAATTTGGTTGTGGCCTTCTGCCTATTAATATTGTGGCCTTCTGCCGGTTTTTGATTAATTAATTTATTGCTTTCTTGATAATAAAAAGTAGTTTTGCTCAGCTGCCGAGTTTTATTTTGGACCCTCCAACTGCCACCCGTGATCCCATCACTCGACTTGTTTTGAGCCATCCCCCGGTTGGCACGCTTACCAGCTTTGGTGGGGGGATGGGTCTCAATTGGTAGCAGAGCGTGGTTGCCTAAAAAAAAAAAAAACAAAATTTATTCTCTCTTGGTTGTTGACGGTGGGTGTTTGCCAGTTAGTAGGCCATGGTTGGGCGACCTACCGTCAAGGTGTCTTGGTATTGTAAAAAAAAAAAAAAAAAAAAAAAATAAAGGAACAAATAAATAATTATTTAAAAAGAAAAACAATTAAAAAAACCAAATAAATAATTTAAATTAAAAAAAAAAAAAAAAAAAAACCTAGGCAATCCATTTGGTTACTTTGTTGAATGGGTTTCATGGGTGGATTGGAGTGGTCGGCAGTGGCTCGGTAGGCTGAGGGTTTTGTTCGTCTTGGACCCTGGAGTTGTCGTTTTTTTTGTGTATATTGTTGAGAATTTTGTTTTGCGAGATGGCCTATCTGCAGAATGTTGCGCTCCTAGTCAAGGAGGAGTTGATATTTGAGTTGAGGGGTGTGACTCCGGAGGGTGATGTTCTGAATCTCCGGAGGTTGCTCCGGGAGCAGTTGTCCGCGGGTACGGCGGTGGATTGGTCTGATCTACTGGAGGTTGGTGATGAGTTGGCTGTTTGTAAACGCAAGGTGGAAGATTGGGAAGGAGTTTTGGAAGATCTGCAGTTTGAACCTCCAGTAGGTCGTGACCGGGCCTGCCGCCTTGCACGTTTGGGGCATCTGCTTGCCCGTTTAAGGCTGGTCAACCGGGCACCGGGGTTGGAGCCGGTGGATAGGGCGTGGATCTTGGAGAGTGTGTCTAGGCTGGATGAGATTTTTCAGGCACTCTCCGGTTCCACGACTCCTACGGGTCTGGGTCAGCGGCCTATTTTCGCACTGTCGCCTAACGTGTCGAGGCCGCAGGCTGAGACAATGGCTCTCACTGTGCCTGAGGCTCCTTCTGAGCCTGCAGGCGTTTCTGTTGAGGTTGCTTATTGTTCGGCTCCAGCTGCCGTTCCTACTGCTTCTTTGGGTTCTCCTGCTCTTCTGCAGCTGAGCTACCACAAGCTACCTAACCCTCTCACGCCCATGATCCAGAATCTCCCTGTGATCGATGGGATGGATCCTGAGGAGCTTCTTAAGTTTCTGGTGGCCTTTCTCAGACTTAGTGAGATGCCCGGCATGCAGGCTGGGGACTTGCTTCGTCTGATTTTCCCTTATTGCAAAGGTCCCGTTGGGGAGTTGCTGAGTTCTGTCTTGGCCAGTGATGTCTCGGTGGACTCGTTCCATCGAGAGTTACTTTCGTCGTTTCTTCCCATTCGACTCAGGGAGAGGATGGTCATGGACAGATTTTATCGGTCGCAGGGTAGGGGCGAGTCTCTGGCAGCCTATGTCTCTTCAGTCAAGGAAGCTCGGCAAGCTTTGCGCCTCACACTTTCTGAAGCTGACACCGTTCGTGTCATCCTGGATGGCATTTCTCCCGAAGAACGGTGCAGATTGGTTTTTGCTGGTGTTCCTTCGACTTTTCGGGAGCTGCATCAGCTGTGCATTGTTTCGCGCAGCGTGCAGTTCTCAGACCAGCAAGGGAGGGATCATGAGAGTCATCGTGCTCTCCCCACCCGTCGACCGGCTATGTCTTTAGGTGTGAGTCAGCCAGTGGAGGGTCGTGGTTCTCGGCCTCTGGTTGTGTGTTTTGCTTGTGGCCAACCTGGTCACATTCGACGTGACTGTCCACGTGCTCGAGGTCGTGGGGCGGGAAACGCTCAGCGCGGGGGGTTGCCTCCACAGTAGCTCCCCGCATTGTTGCGAGTGACCGTGGCCATTTGCCTTTGACACGTGCCCATAGCAGGAGTGTCGGGGATTTTTCGGGCCTTGCTGGCATGGCTTCCCTGGGACTTAGTGCGGTCACCTCGGTGTGTCCTGGCGTTTTTGTATCTTTTGGTGGTACGGTGTGTCGAGCCCTTCTTGATTCTGGTTCGGCATGCAGTATCATCAGCCTTTCTCTTTTTGAGTCCCTTGACGCCTTAGGACTTGTCAGGCTCACCGAGCCTTCTTCTATTACTTGCTGGACGGCATCCCAAACTCCTCTACCCATAATTCTAAAGGCGTTTTTCCATTTTAAAATTGAAGGATTTTCCTGGAGGTGGGGTTTTCTTGTTGCCAAGGACCTGGCGGTTTCTTGTATCCTAGGGGCAGACTTTATCTCTAAGAGTGGTATGGTGCTTGACCTCCAGAAGCGCCAGATGTTTTTCAAGTTTAATCGGCGAGTTTTGGTGCCTCTAGTAGGTGATTCTGACTGCCCTCCTGCAGTCAGAGAGGTGGGTTGTGAGCCCGAACAACCCAAGGTGGATCCGGTTGGTCATCTCCCCCCTGAGCAGGCGGAGGCCATTAGGAGGCTGTGTTTGCGGTTTCCTGATGTGCTTACGCCGGAGCTTGGGGTCACTTCTCTTCTGGAGTATGAGATCCACCTCACCGATTCTCAGCCAGTTAGGAGTCATCCGTACAAACTTGCTCCCCCAAAGATGGAGGTTATGAGGGCTATGATTGAGGATCTTCTGAGCAAGGGTGTGATTGAACCGTCTCGTTCTGCTTATGCCAGTCCAGCTTTTCTTGTGCCCAAGCCTAATGGTAAGTCTAGGCTTGTGATGGATTATCGGAGGCTCAACGCTAAGGTCGCTATTGACTCGGTACCTCTGCCTGATTTGCATTCTGCGTTTGATTGGTTCGGTAAGGCTAAGTTTTTCAGTGTGTTTGATTTGAACCAGGCCTACCATCAGATTCCATTGAAGAAGGAATCACGGCCTATGACTAGCTTCTGTGTTCCCTGGAATCTTTACCAGTTCACTAGGGTTCCTATGGGTCTTGCTGTGGGTGCCCAGACTCTTACTCGTCTGCTTGATTCCATCTTCCATGATGTGAAGTTCAAGTTTGTCTTCAATTACCTGGACGACCTTCTTGTCTATAGTGAGACTTTCGGGGAACACATGCAACATCTGGAGGAAGTTCTTAGTCGCCTTAAATCAGCTGGCCTTACCGTCAATCCAGAGAAAGTCACTTTTGCTCGTCCTGAGATTTCTTTTCTGGGTCATCTTATCTCTTCTCGAGGCGTCTGCATAGATCCTGCGAGGACCCAGGGCATTCGGGATTTTCCTCCTCCCAGAGATGCCAAGGGGATTGCCCGTTTTGTGGGGATGGTGAATTTTTACCGTCGCTTCATCCCTAACGTGGCCGAGCTTGCTGCCCCGTTGAACGAGCTGCGGAAGAAAGGTGTCCCTTTTGTGTGGGGCCAAGCTCAGCAGACTGCCTTTGATGCTCTCAAGGAGGCTATCATGCAACCTCCTGTCCTGCGTATGCCTGATTTCAGCAGAGAATTTATTCTTCAGACTGATGCCTCCTCCTCCGCCATTGCTGCTGTTCTTTCTCAGGAGTTTGATGGGGTCAGGCAGCCCATCGCTTTTGCTTCGAGGACGTTGTCTCACCAGGAACAGAAAGCTTCTTCCATCTATGAGTTAGAGTGTCTGGCTGTTGTCTTTGGTACGGACAAGTTTCGGCGTTTCTTGGAACACGCTGAGTTCTTGCTGGAGACTGACAATCAGGCACTATCTTGGCTTCTTGCCCATCCCCGACAGCTCGGGAAAATTGGTCGCTGGGTGGTCAAAATTTCTGCTTTTAAGTTCCGAGTCCAACATCTTAGGGGTACCCAGAATGTCATCGCGGATGCTCTTTCCCGCATGTACCACGAACCCAGTGATCCACCGACTGAGGCTGTTGCTCAGTGTGGTGCTGTTCTTCTGGATTTTCCTCTGGCTTTTGACGACCTACTGTCCCATCAGCAGAAAGATCCTGAGCTGTCAGTCATCTTAGGTGAGCTTCAAGAGGGAGGTGCCCACCCTCCCTATTTTCTGTCCAAAGGGGTACTCTGTTGCCGTCCTCGACAGAGGGGTGAACCCCGTGTAGTGCTGCCTAGTCATCTAGTACCGATGGTCTTTCAATATTATCACTCTTCTCTTGTGGGCGGTCATCTTGGCATTCATAAGACCATCGCTAAGATTCGTAGGTACTTCATCTGGAAGGGCATGGACCGGGATGTTGCGGGCAGAGTGCGGGCTTGTCACCTGTGCTCTCTCAGCAAGCCTAGTCAGAATGCAAGGTTAGGGTTGTTATCTTCTGAGGTGGCCGAGCGTCCTTTTGAGAAGGTGTTCATCGACTACGTGGGTCCTTTTCCCCGTAGCAAGTCAGGTAGCTCCTACCTACTTGTTTGTGTGGATGCTTTCTCGAAGTTCGTTTGGCTTTTCCCACTTCGGAGTGCCACGGCTAAGCTCACCATCCGTGCTCTCCAGTCCCAACTCTTCCAGCACTTTGGTGTGCCTTCCACTCTTGTGTCCGACAACGGTAGCCAGTTTACCTCCCACGAGTTTCGTAGGTTCTGTTTTGGCAATGGTATCCGGCATGTGACTACCTCTCCGTATTACCCACAGCCTTCTCAGGCAGAGCGGTTCAACCGCAATCTTCGGTCTGCCCTTATTACCTTCCATGCTGAGAAGCAGAACACCTGGGATGAGAGTCTCTCTTGGCTCCAGCTTGCTTTTAACTCTTCCAAGCATGAGAGTCACAATGCCACTCCCTTCGAGATTCTACATGGCTACCCTCCTAACAACCCTTTGTCCAACTTGTGGAGGCTAGAGGATCTTCTACCTACGCCAGGTGCCACTGACGTAGTGTCCACATGGCGGGCTGCTCGGCGCAACCTGCTACGTGCTAGAGAGAGAGTAAGGAGGAGGTATGATAAGGGACGTACTCCTAACCCTTTTCAGGTTGGAGATCTGGTTCTTTGTCAGGCTCACCCGGTCAGTTCGGCCGCGGAACGAAGAGCTGCAAAGTTGTGCTATCGGTGGTCTGGTCCCCACCGCATCGACAGGTTTTTGTCACAGGTGACTGCTCTGCTGGTTGATCCCCAGTCAGGCAGGGTGTTTAGGAAAGCCCATGTGTCCCAGCTTAAGGCTTTCCGGGGAACGGTTGGTCCAGGAGTTGGTGTTCCTAGGGGTTTCTTGGGGCAAAGAGATTGATCACCTCTGCGCCCTAGGTGGCCGTTCTGAGAGAGTCTCTCTCTCTCTTTTTCTTGTCGGGCCCGACAGTCAGGGTAGTTCGCTCCCTGTTCGAGGGGTTTCCCCTCTTAGTTTCTCTTGGACGTCCTTGGAACACCACTCTTCGGAGGTCTTCTTCGTCTTCTGTTTGGTTCCCTGAGGTACCGAGTGTTCTCCCCTGCCTGGGTGTGTTGAGGTTTGCAGAGGGAGGTTGTACCGGGTCTTTGACCGGTACATTACGTTTTTTCGTCGTAGTCTGCCGGGCTGCCTGAGATTCGCTTTTGCCCGGCGTTTCGCGTACTTTGGTGGCCGTTGGCCCAGTTCCGTTTCGTTCCGTGTTCCAGCAGCTTCGGTCAGGTTGGCCTGGCTGTTCAGTGGTCTTGTGCTGCCTGCAGAAACAGACATGTTCAGATAGACACACTAAAACTCCAGGGTCCTTGAGTAGGACGTTTCTGCCCTCGGCCTGCCGTCCGGGGATTGTCTACCATCTGCACTGCTAGCCTGGCCTGAGGACCATGTTGGAGCCTGGAGGCGCCCGCTACCCGCTCTACATCTTGTGGTATAAGTCTCCTGTCCTCAAGTCAGTGTTTTCCATCTTGTTTTCCCGGCGGCTGAGCGGGGGGTTGCTAATGTGAAAAATAGAAAAAAAAGAAGAAAAAAAAATGTCTGTGGAACTTTATGTGGCCTAGGCCTGAGCTTCTAAACTTGGACAGTGATTTTAAGCAACACAGCCATTGGGGACTTATTTATTTATTTTTTTTACTAAAGGGAAAAGAAAACGTGAAATACCAAGAACTTTTAATGTTAATATTTATTGTTATTTAGTTTAATTAGTTTATTTTCTTGTTACATTTGTTTAGATTTTTATATTTGTTAGGTCCCCATTGTTAAATCCTGTTATTATTTATTTAATTGCTTAGGCCTAGTTATTGTTATTTATTTTTTGTTAAGTGTATTAGGGGGGGGTTTGGAAGTGAATTTTTACTTGAACGGGACCGTTTTATATTTTTTTTTAAATTATTTAATTTTTAAACTTTCACCAAAAGGGGATTATGGGACTTTTACTTAACTTCTAATTCGGAGCTGCCCAGGAATTCCGGCTTACTCCCTGGCCCGGTGGAATTATGGGATTTGGGTCTAAATTGCCGGTTTAATTGTTGGTTGCCAGAAGTTTTCTAAATTTTTTTTTTTTTTTTTGGGCTTAAAATTTGCTTACGTTTGGGGTTATCAAAAACGTTATAAATTTTTTCACTTTTAAATTGTTAATTAATTTGGCTTACGTTTTGGGGTTTCTCAGGCTAAACTGCAGATAGGCCATGTAGTTGTTTATTGGCAATTTTGGTATTTGTAGAGTTTGTGGTATTTATAGCGTTTGTTATTAATGTGTAGTATCTTGTTAATTTTAGTGTTTGTTATTATGTATTTAAGTGCGAATTTGGTTGTGGCCTTCTGCCTATTAATATTGTGGCCTTCTGCCGGTTTTTGATTAATTAATTTATTGCTTTCTTGATAATAAAAAGTAGTTTTGCTCAGCTGCCGAGTTTTATTTTGGACCCTCCAACTGCCACCCGTGATCCCATCGCTCGACTTGTTTTGAGCCATCCCCCGGTTGGCACGCTTACCAGCTTTGGTGGGGGGATGGGTCTCAACATGTATCCTAATATTTGTGTATTAGCACTTCAATCCTTAAGTTTGAATTTCCTTTTCCGAATGTTATACTATATTATCGCCTTAGACATGATAGTTAGATTTATCATAGACAATACAGAGGAACTAAAATAACATGTATTCTTACTTGAATGTGAGAGGAGGGGGAAGTTGCGGTTGTACAGGGGGAGGGGGGGAGGGGCCTGGAGGGGAAGCACCATCCCTTCTAGTGATAACTGTGGGCGTGCTCACAGCCACTATCTTGTTAGTTGGTTCTGGCGGAGTAGTCGGTAAAAGTGGTCGTGGACTGACTGTGAACAGGGAAGATGTAACCAGCATCTTCATACCCTCACGTACCCCCCACTTCTGAGCCATTCCAGAGAGACCATTGGATTTCTTGAAACAAAAAACATAAATTCATTATAACTTAAGTATAGCTATGAGTGTTAGTATTTTATTACCTCTAGTTAGGAAATTCCTTAAAAAGTATGTGTCAAAAACTAACAAACCTGGATGGAATGATCTTCACCTCCTAAAAACCAAACTGGCCTTGGACCCTTGGAAGCACCATCTTTCTTTTTCCCATCTCCATCTTCTGCACGATCTTCTTCAAATGATCCCTAAATAAAATCCCATCCTTTGAATTAAATAATTTAGAGTAATTAAAAACTAAAAGAGATGAAATTGAATGTCTTAACTTCACATATCTGACAAATTATCGTTACTAACCCATTCACCCACAAATACGAGTATATTCGTAATGCCGCTTCTGGCTCATATGCTCAAATACAAGTATACTCGTAATAGTACAGTATATGAAAGATTGTCCATGACTAATAATAATCAATCTAGAGATATACGAATCATATATTATTCGAGTCGTAGTCGATTTGACGGGAATATTTCTGTTTTAAAATAGCTGTTTGTTTATTGCGTCAGCTGTTGTCGTCGTGTTTGTTCGTGAGTCATCACTGGCATACTGTCCTAGAGCGATGTTTGGTTATCTTGTTTTGTTGTTTGAATCTAAGTTATGAATAGTTAATTTGTTTTGTGTTTTAATATATAAATTGTAAATATTACAAACAATTTGAGTGACAGAAAATTGATAGTTAGTGAAGACGATGAACCTAGTTTTATTCACAGACATATTCATGATGTAAACATAGACCATGAGTTGTTTGAAGAGGATGTTATGGATGAAAATGACGAGGATACATAGGTACATTATACTCACTAATAATTTTGATAGGGAATTTGAATGTAGGCTTACAACCTGCCAACCAGAAAATAATACAGAGATGCATTGTAGGCCTAACCTAAAACCTAAAAGAAGTACAATGTTTAATAATTCAAAATATGATTTTTCTTACTACTATACTATATAAAAGTAGTTAATTATTATAATTAATTGTTTTATCTAAGGAATTAAATTTTCTTCAAGAAAAAATAACTTTTATTTGAGTCTTTTATACATTCAAGTATTAAAAGTAAGTTTACTTTCAAAATTTATATTTACAAATTTATGAGTTGTTAATTTATAAATTTATTATGGTTTGAAAAAATGTTTGTTTCATGTTTTAATAGTAGACTTTTGTAGAGAATTTAATACTGACTAAAATGACACATTAAATAATACTGCAGTGACAACAATGTTTGATTTATGTTGTATTTACTAAAAAATTGCATTTTTGCCATTTTCTAATGGATCCTTGTGTTTAGTCAACAGTTGTGTGGGGCTAAAAGGGTTAAACACAGATATTTAACAAGTTATAATGTAATATAAAAAAATTTAATACCTGGGAACTTCCGTGTGCAGTGCTATCAGATTTGCTCTCTGGTATTGCTACAAGTTCAGATTCAGTTTCTTCAGCCTCCGTGGAGTACCTAGGTAATAAGAAAATAAAACATATCAGTTGGTACCAGCCTAAATCAACTGTTTGTTAATGAATCTGGATGATACATGTATATTTAAAATCATTCTTATGGTAATTGAAACAAAGCATTTCTAGCAGTCACCTCGATTATTAATTTATTAAAACTAATAATTATGACAGGAGGAAGTGTGTACTGCAGCAAATGAGTGTCATACATTGTTATAAACTTATTTTTCCTCGTGAACCGTATTTTGTAACACTTTATATTAAAGAAATATTTTTCCCAATAACAAAAAAAGTTAGGATTTGTTAGCTAATATGCCAAGAATCACCAGTTGTCTGTCTGTGATAGAGATAAAAAAATGGACATTTCAAACATCAGGCTGCAACTTAACCAGCAATATTAACAAAAATTGTTTTACTAGGAGAACGTGGTTACTGTCTGGTGAGTTATACAGGGAAGGGCCAAGTGACATTTAATTTTTTTAAATGTTGATTTATTCTTAGTATGCCAGTCTTTAACACGTTGACTGCCAGCGTAGATAATTTATTGTGTCATTCTGAGGCCGCCGTAGTAAAAATTTTTTCC
>JAQJVL010005870.1:0-32488 GCA_035578905.1 Stictocephala bisonia | reverse complement strand
CCTCAGGTTTTACACTCTTGTGTTTTACAAACAAATACCTTTAAAATGAGGTATAACTTGAGGTAGGCTTACATTAAAAAATTGTTAAGACTTCCTTCATGGGTCATCACCTGGCTATGCAAAAAACAAGTAAAGTATGTCTAAATCATTGGTATAGGGACATGTACATAACTGCAAAGTTTCATTACATTTCTTTCAGTGTTTTTGAAATTAATAAATATATTCCAGACTTTTGCCCAACACTTTATATACAACTAGCTGACCCAGGGAACTTCGTACCACCTAACAATGAATCTGATAATGTGTTTATGTTAACATTTGTGATGTAATATCTTATGATACAATTATTTTCAAGCACGTTTACATTATTAAATAATAATACATTAATATAGGCTACAATATAATTTAAATAACTCACAGTTATTAAATATAGTATTTATATAAAAAAATAAACAAACATACATCATTCAATATAGTCAATAAAGTTAATTTATTTATCAGTTGTGTTAGCATTATTCTTTAACCTTTAATTAGTCGCGCCGCGGTCTTTTGGACCGGGCGGTACGTTCTTGGTTTTGACTGTAATTGTTTTTTGCCGAATACGGCTCCCCTCCACAATAGCTGCCCCCACCCCTACCCTCTACACACTGGAACAGCGACCTTCAGTTCAGTGCAGCCGTCGTGGTATACAGATAAAGTTACTTCAGTGCCTGGTCTTTTACACCGTGTGCGACAACTTTCGTCTCTAGTGTGACCGGTCTGTTGTACCGTGTGCGACAATTTAAGTTGGATTTTTATTCCGAAAGAAGTAATTTTTCTAATGGATCAAGCAGAGGAAGAACGTATAAATAGACTTTTATTGGAGTCGGATTCTGAAGAAGAGATTGTACAAAATGAAAGTGATGACGGTGATGAAGACTACCTGGAGGTAAGCGATCACAATACTGATACCGATCAATCAGCTGATGAGGATGTTGATCCTAGGCCCATACCTATTTACGATGTTGATAGAAATAGTAATTATATCTTAGGAAAGGACAACTTTACAAAATGGTATTTCTGTCAACCTCCGCAATCTGTTCGAAGAGAACCGCATAACGTTCTGAGAATCCATTTGCCTGGGGCTCGAGGTCTAGCTAGAAATGCTAAAACTCCTATTGAATGTTGGAAATTATTTGTTTCTGAGGAAATGTTAGACAACATTACTCACTATACTAACATTCAAATTGCCAAGGTAAGACCAAACTTTACACGAGAAAGAGATGCTGCAGACACAAACGTTTCCGAGATTAAAGCAGTCATAGGAATACTATAAGTTACATGGCTGGTGTTCTAAAAGTGTCTCACTTGAACATTTCTGATTTGTATGCCAAGGACTTTACAAGTGTTGAGTTTTTTAGAACCACTATGGCTGAACGAAGGCTGAGATTTTTACTTATGTGTTTAAGATTTGACGACATAAATACCCGAAATGCACGTCGTCAAACTGATAAGCTTGCCCCAATAAGAGAATTTTTTGAGGAATTCAATAACAACTGCAAGACACACTACACAATTGGTGAATACGGGACTATTGACGAAATGCTGGAACCATTTCGTGGTCGCTGCCCTTTTAGACAGTTCATTAAATCAAAGCCAGCCAAATATGGCATTAAGGTTTATTGCCTAGCTGATTCCAAAACATATTATGCGAGTAATATGGAGGTTTACTGTGGGAAACAGCCCGTTGGACCTTACAAAGTGAGTAACTCTGCTCGACGTAGTTTTAAGGTTATCTGAACCAATATTTGGCTCTGGAAGGGGCTTAACAGTAGACAACTTTTTCTGTTCCATTCCCTTGGCAAACAAATCATCAAAAGACCATAAGCTTTCTTTAGTTGGTACACTGCGAAAGAATAAAAGAGAGTTGCCTAACATCTCAGTATATACTGATTATAAAGAACGTCAATTGTACAGCAGTTTGTTTGTGTATGGAGAATTTGCAACTTTTTTGAGTTACAAATCAAAGCCTAAAAAAGTGGTCTTGTTACTTTCAACACAGCATCGATCAGATTCAATTGATGAGGCATCAGGAGATGCTATGAAGCCTGATATTCTCACACACTATAATAGCACTAAAGGTGGTGTTGATACACTGGATAAATTGAAAGCCACATATAATTTGGGAAGAAAAACCAACAGGTGGTCGCTTTCCTTATTTTTTGCATTACTTAATGTTGCTGGAGTTAATGCAAATGTAATATATCTGTCAAATAATGTGGAGGGCACAGCAAGGAAGGTATTTTTGAAGACACTTGCAAAAGAGCTTTGCTTAGACCACTTAGTGGCCAGGTCTACCATGGAAAATCTTCCCAGGCAGCTGAAAAATAGAGTGAAAATACTGGCTGGCATCGAGGGGGATGATAGAAGACCACGAGCTGCTGGTGCCGCTGGAAGGTAAGTGTATTTCATTTGAGGCTTTTACAAAGCAGCTATGAAAAAAAGGTATTATACAAGTTGTTTATTTTCAGGTGTTGTTATTGCAACTGGCGACAAAACAGAAAAACCAAAACTACTTGCTCTGTTTGTGAGAGGTACATATGTAAGGAACATACCAAATCCCTTTGTATTGACTGTTATGAGGCGAGAGGCAATGAAGCTGATGGCGAGATGAGTGAATAAAGAAAGAATCACTTACAATAACAGATTTTTAAACTTCTCATCTTTAAAGTCTTATTTACTTTAACTAGCCTAGATTTTTTTAAATTGTTGGTTATTTTAATGAAAAAACAATTTTTTAATGTATTCATAACAATAAAATGGCATTAAAAATGATTTTGAGTATTATTATGATTAGATTTAACTACCCTGGTCTTTTAGACCGTGTGCGACTAATTACGTAATTATTTTCGCGCGACTATACAAAGGTTAATGTTGAAGCCTTTATGGACATTAAGACCTTCATGGTTAAACTTTTAATTGTCAAGCACTTTGTGATAAACGACATTTTTAGTTTTTTTCTGAGGCGCAAGTACAAACAAATCGGATGGTTTGCCGACTCGTGAACATGCCACGTATAGTGGGCCGTGTGAAAAACACGCATTTTCTAGGTTCAATCCACAAACACTCAAAGATTGACCTTGTGCCTTATTTATGGTCATGGCAAATGCAAGACGAATTGGAAATTGTATTCTTTTAAATTCAAAGGGCATATCTGTAGGGATCATAGGAATCCTTGGAATTAGAACTTCCTCGCCTTTGTACTTTCCTTTTAGTATCTTTCCGTGAATTACATTGGTCATTAATTTTGTTATTACTAAACGTGTCCCATTGCATAGTCTCGGTTGGTTTAGATTTCTTAGTAAAATGACGACTGAGCCAACTTTCAATTGTAAGTTGTGTGGCGGTAAACCGGACACGTCCAAGGAATTTAGAAATTCGGTTGGATAATTTGTGGCCTCGTCTTCATTCGTTACACAGTCAATTGATTTAAATGAATGGATATTTCCAACAATTTGATTCTGTATAATGATGTTTAGAGTGTCTACATCAGTGTTTTTAGCTGCCAAAATTACTCGCTCGCTCAACCAATCGTTAATTTTGTGGTTAACTATAATGTTTGGAAAAACTTTGGCTATAAGTTCGTCTTTTGAGGATACAAAATTACAAAAATTTGCAGGAAATGAAATTAATCCACTTGATGTGTCGACAGGTACTCATCCATTGTAATTTTGGGTATTTGCTAAGAAATGACGTGATTGAGGTGTTTCACCACTAAGCAATGAGTTCAATGACTCAGGTGGTGGAGTCAATATTGGCAGTTTTACTTTGCCACTAAGGCAGCACAATCCGGGAGTTTCTCCAGCAAACTTCAATGCTCCGCAGTGATCACAAACAATCTCCATAGGGCCAATGTCAACCGAAGGGTGTGAGCTGTAATTCATTGTGGAATCGTATTGAAATGCAGCTAGTTTCAAATCAACGCGTGGAATATTTCTTCTTGCAAATCGTTGTTGATCTCTTAAAAAAGCCTGACGATTCCTCATTGCTAATCGAGCGGTTTCTCGGGCTGCATCTCTTTCTTCTGGAGTTAGCGTGGCACGGCGTTGCGCCATATTAACTCGGCGTTCTTCTCGTGCGATTACACGATCCTCTTCATTCAATTGATTTTCAGTGATCTGTTGCCTAACTGAATTACGGCTACGTTGGGAAAGGTCAGATACTCTGGGTCGGGGCATTGTTATAAGAGTATCACCTCGTAATAAAAAGTATAAATAAACATTTAACTAAAAACATTTAACAATTACATTTGACAACAAATATTCGTAAAAAACAAATGGAATAGAAACCTATTTGATAGCTCTCATTTGTTATGCATAGATTTGTTTTTAAAAATTAGGTTATCATTACAACAGCTGTTTCCTTAATTTAATTTAATCAAGAAATGACAAACATGGCATGGTAAACAAAATAAAACATTCTTCAATAAGATTAACATGTAAACTGCAAAGGGCCATAGGACGCTTCCCTTAAGGCTTTTTGAAACGGAAACAGGCTATTATGTTATTCTAGTACCTAAGGAATATGCCTGTAAATTTTCATGCCAATTGGTTCAGTAGTTTTCTAGTTATAAACGCTGTAACTAACACAACTTTCTTTTATGTATATAGATTACAATTACTATAAACAACATACATATATTTGTTGTTGTGGGGAGTTTTGATTAACTCCTCAATAGAATATTAAAGTAAAAAAGTACTTGATTTTTTTAATTCATAATTTTGCTAGGCTTATTTTTCTAGTAAAATTTCTAGTAAAAGACATTTAGTAAAATTACTATTTTGAGTAGCATGGTGATAAACTTTTTCTTTTACTCATATTCTAATTTCTTAAATGGTTATTTTCATTTCTGATTTTACTAGAAAATTCAAATATTAATACATCTCAAGGAAGTAGCACTTGATAAGTAAAATATTCAAACATTAGCAAATTAGTATTTAGGACTGATTTCTGTGTGAAATTTCTAAATCGTTGAAGATGGGTGCCACTCATAAGCACATAGAACAGTCACAACATCTTCTGCCACCACAGAATTAAAAGTACTTTAAATAAAACACATATCCATTAAAATTGTCTAAGACAGGTTAGATTATTGTTAGACAATATTTTGAGATTTCCAATGCTTTAAATGTTGAAGCATTGGACAATCATGAACAATCTCCTTACCAATCATGAACAATCCAATTCTAACAAATTGTCAAACAACAGAAATTAAATATTAATGATGGAAAAATTATAATTTAAAGTTATTTTACTCCGATTCTTAAATCGCAATAGCCCTAGCATCATGCTACTTTAAGGGTAAGGAGGGGGATTACCATTATAAGAATGTGCAGGGGGCACTAAGAATCTGCCTAGCACACATAAGATTTTCTTCCTAGGTCACACTAGTGGTGAATCATTTCTAATCAATGCTTTGGCAGTTGTCATCAAAGAGTAAAAGAAATTCTCATGTTTTGTATGTGTTTTATTAATAATTATTTGAATTGATATTGCAATGACATGTATGCACACCAAGAAACAAACACACACATGTATATATGTGTTCTGTAGTACTGTAGTGTGGTTTATTAGTTGCTTGAAAGAACTCACCTCTTCTTCAATAGTTGACATATACTCAGAAACTTCGCCCCATTCATCTTCCAAGCGTTTAACAACCACCTTTATAATGTTTTTGTCATCGTACTCAGGAGGTACCTAAGTACATAAATAATAAAATACATTAATAAACAAAATCCATTTTCATAGCTCTACTTATTTATACTGTATGCTTTGAAATATTACCTCATTGCAGGGACTATGACTAAAACAAGAACTAAATCACTTTGTCTATATATTCATAAAGATAAAGAACGTAATCCTATTTATTTGTTGATGTAGTCCCATTTGTTTGATTTCCAAAGTACTTAGAAATTAAGATTAGATCAACTAAATAACTAGAGATCACAACCCAAACCCTGTTTGAATTTGTACTAGTAAAGCAATTCTTTATCAAAAGTACTAGAATTTAGGTTAACATTTTTCTATTTTGGACACAGAGTGATCTGAAAGTTTGTATCCTAACTTTGGCTTTTAATTTTTATTTTTTTAAATTTTTTTTTAATTTTTATATTTTTTTAATCTCCTTTCAGAAGAAGAGAGTAAACATATTATAACCTTGCCATTAATATATAGCCTCTTAAAATTACTGCTGCTAGTAAAAAAGTTTAGACACTCTAAAATATTCTCCTGGTGACACACCCACCCTCCCTTCTTATTTATCTCTTGATGACCTACCCATATTTTCTTCAAACACTTCTCCTAGTGCCACACCTAGTCTCCTATCAAATAAGTCTCCTTGTGGCCCAACCACCCTCCTTCAAACATGCCTCCTGGTGACACACCCACCCTCCCTTCTTATTTATCTCTTGATTACCTACCCATATTTTCTTCAAACACTTCTCCTAGTGCCACACCTAGCCTCCTATCAAATAAGTCTCCTTGTGGCCCAACCACCCTCCTTCAAACATGCCTCCTGGTGACACACCCACCCTCCCTTCTTAGTCATCTCTTGATGACCCACCCATCTTCACTTCTAACACTTTATCTAGTGACACACCTAGCCTTCCTTCAAACACCTCTATGGCCCAGCACCCTCCCATCAAACACATTTCCTAGAGGTACTGGTCTTTCAATACCACTATACGTGTATGTATTATATGGGCTATTAATACCGCTGTTCATGTATGGTCAGAGGGGCGGCGTTTTAGAACGTGGCCAAGGGGTAGCACAGGAAAGGCAATCACAAGGTTCTCTAAGGACCTTGGATTGGATGAGGTTTGAAGTCCTGTAAAGAAGGGCGCACAGTAAGCGCTGTTAGCAGATTTAAATCCTAGCCCTCCAAATCGTAAAAAAAATTAATAAAAATGGTTGGGTGAGAGGGTCCAATACAACTGTACGTGTATGTTATATGGGCTATTAAAAATAATAGCATTTATTGCAGGCTCTATTATACATAACATAGTACAAAATCTCATATACTGATCCAACACACAAATAAATATCCAATAGGGAAACAAAATATTAAAGTAAATAACAACATTCTCTTAAAGTACAGTATAGTAAACAAATACTTACTAAATATAATAAGTAATGAACACAAAATGACATATAAACATAACTAAAAGTATAACCAAAACAAACCTGTATGAGGGTCCTATAAAACATTTAGAACCTACAATGTCCCCCTAACAGACCTATTGGTCCAATTAAAAGGGACACAATACTATACATAATGAAAAAAGCCAATGCCTGTACCTCGTAGCCTTCCCTGGATACAATAATAGGTTATTTTTAGGGCAAACAATTATTAAATGCACTTCCATTTAGTTTATAACTGAAAGGTAAAAATTAATAAAACCAATACATAACCAAACAGTCAGATGTACATATGTATTATATTAATAAAACTAAACAATAACAAACATTAAAAAATACACATACAAAATGCACACTCATACATAACAAAAATCTACATCTATCGATAAATAATCTTATAATAATAACTGAATCGAGTCTTAACCACATTCATTCCATCAGACGCAAGCATACTGCTCTGAAAACTGCTGGTCTCATAGCCACATCAACATCATTAGCTATAGAATTAAATAGTCATTGACGAATTTAGGAAAAAAGAAACGTGAGCAACTGCACAAGCCCCACCAGGGTAAAACAGTATGCTTGCCCGGCCACCGTACGCCGGAATATACTAATTGACCACACTCAGAGTTGTAGTCATCTACTATACCTTTAACAACAGCATGTAAGAAACAAAGCTGAGAAACTTTGCGCCTTTTAGAGAGTCAATCAAAACCAAAAATTTTAAACATTTCTTCGTATCTAAGAAACCAAATTGGATGATTTAAAGGGCCAAATAATCTTTAATACAACAATCGCAAAAACTTCTTTTGAATTCAATCATTTCATAGTATATTTTAGCTGAAGGTAACCAGACAACATGTAGGTGTATTAATACCTTTAATAATTACAACTACTTGTACTCCTCTTTATTGTCTATATATTCACTGCCTATTAATCAAGGGGTATATGTCTTGATGTGGAATACTCGACCCGATTAATACCACTGTACGTGTATGTATTATATAGACTATTAATACCACTGTACGTGTATAGGCAGGCGGGTGGGTCAATACAACTGTACGTTTATGTATTATATGAGCATGTGGAACACGACTGTTTTCATCTGTAAACAGTCATAGGTACTCATAAATAGGAGGGTGAGTCACAATTTTTCATTCTTATTCACACAAAGGTCGCTTAAATTCTCGAAACCCAACTCTATGTTCTGCTTTCCGGTTGAGCAGTTCAAATTTATCGGCCAATACAAGCTGGGCAGTAGCGTGAAACCGTTTTGATGGACAAAATAAGTTACTTATTAATAATTCGTCAATACCTGTACGAGGGGGAATGAACCTCCCTCGTAGGGAATGGGCACTGTTGAATCAGTTCTGAACTGGCATGGCAGATGTAACTACTAGAAGTATGAATGGGGATTGACACTATATCAGTCATGTGATTGCAAGGAATATGGATCATACATCTATTCAAACTATGGATCATATAATTGCAGAGTGCCCCCTGTGCTCTTTTACGGAGGGTTTAGCCAACATGACTTTTGAATCTTGGTCCAAATATATATCACAGCTTTTTTATAATTATTTAATGGTAGCTGACAAAAACTGTATAATATGCATGGTGGTGATCCACCGTTAAGTAAGCTTAGTGTTAATAAACTTACCATTAAGTAAGGTTCAAATATTGGTGCTAGGGCATCCATTATATTGTCTCCAACCGTGAATAATGTGGACTACTATTATTATAAAAGCCATGAGTATGATGAGAGTGTGGAAGGGTCCGTCAACAGCCGTGTGTACAACGTGAGTTAGGAAGGAAACTTTAACAGCTGTGTGAATGATGGGAGGTAGGAAGGGATCTACGCCCCACCCAATCAATACCACTGTACGTGTATGGGTGGGCGGGTGGGTCAATACCACTCAGACTTGTCTTACCTATTTTATTACTATCCTATTATTATTTACTATCTGATTATTTAAATCAGATAGTAAATAATATAATATTATTTACTATCTGAAGATGGCCTAAGAGCCGAAACCGGTCATATATTTTTATAAAAATGAATAAAAAGGGTACTTCATTATATTTATCATAAAATTTTATTTTATATTTTATAGTGAATAATAATAACTATGAAAATAAATTTAGAGTGAATTATTCAGAAATGGGATTGAAATCTGGAATAAAGAAAATTTCACATCTCCAGTATAACATGAGAATAACAGTCTTAACTCCCAACCACGGCGCATTGTTCTTCTCTGTGTGTGATTATCAAGAAACATATTGTTTAATTCCTTGATTATCAGTTTCGTTAATAAGCCCATTATTGAGAAGTGTTTAAGGAATGAATAAAAAAGACCATTCAGCAAATTCCCCTTACAGAGAAGTAGTTTATAAAAGTACTGTGGTCATCAATCAGTGAAACAAAAATTAGTAACCTACAATTACTGACTGATTGTTTTTATTAGTACAGATGTCCATGACTTGGAAGATAAGTTGCACTATTCTTCAACGCAGTAAGAGGGCAGAGCTAACTCATAAAGGTTTAAGTAGTGTACTTTAAATTGATTGCCTTCATTCAGATCAGTTACTTAGTTTATTTAGTGTTTTGATAGTTCATTAATATTTTATTATGAATGCAGTTCACAGCATTATCCTATCATAATGACATCCAAGCATAACAATATTGTAATTGCTTAAGTTATAACACCAAATATCTTAGTGGATAAATACACTGTTCTAATGTCCCTTCCACCCACCAACACACATCTGTGATATTGACTCACTAGCCCTCACATCCATGAAACAAGTGGTACAGGGTGTACAGTACGCACGCTGAAGGTCCGGCCTCCTGGCTGGCCTACTAGTCATATAAAAACATCAACTCTGAGCGAGGCGGTTACAGACAGATCGTAAAGGGTGATTGTTTACGTGTTTACGGAGTATTTGTATTTTGCTATTTCTTATAATTAGACTAGTATTTAAAATAAATACATCAAAGACATTAAGAGTTAGAAAGTTAACAAATTAAAACGTATATCAATAACAACAATTAAATATATCATAAAAAAATATAAATCAGTTAATAACTTTAATTATAATTAAGTAACTAAGAATTATATACTTCTTACTGTTACTAAGAAAAATATTTCTGTAATTTCCCGTACCGTTAAAATACATATAATTTTAATTTAAATTGGTTTGAAAGAAGTAATCTTGTTGTGTTTGGAATTTTTATTTAAAGCAAATTTTCATAGCAAAATGTATGTGAAAACTATTATTAAATTAGCTGAATTATTAAGTGATGCTTATAAATTATCAACGTCGACTATAATTACTTACATTGAAATTTCTAATAATGATTTAACAGACACAAGCTAATTTGAAGGGATTCCATATTTTTTAAATTTTATTGTGAATTTTATAAGCTTTAGACTACAAACTACTTGAAATAACTTAAATATCTTTTAACCAACCTAGTTTGGCTATAATGGATTTCCCAATGGTGAGTCACGTCCACCCTCATCGTCCGTTTCTGCCTCTCCACCGCTACCACCCTCAAGGTCGCTGTCACCGGATGCGTCGCTGTCATCATTTGAGTCGCCCAGTCTAATTATAAACCTCTCTGTTGTGTCGTTTATTAAATGTTCTTTTCATAAAACTTGTTTTCTATTTTAATGATTTTCTTATAAACTTTTCCCCAGTCTTCTTTGGCAATAGAGCTAATTCTTTCTTTACAAATGGCTAGTGTTTTGAATTCTATTTACACAATTTTTTTGGCCTACATAGTTTTTAATTATTCCCTAAATATTTTCTATTGGGTTTTGGTTCGGATGGTAGGGAGGGAGGCGAAGAACACAGTATCTGTGGGTTTCCAGTTCTTCATCAAAGGCAAACCTTTAAAAATTCTCCTTATAACGTTTAATTAAATCGTACAATTCAGACTTGAGTTATGCTGGATTGAACTGCACTCCTTTGTCTTTTAACCACTCTGTCATTTCTGATTTTTTTAAATTTGAATTCTGTGCCTTGTTGATTTGTACGATATGATAGGCGGCATTGTCAGTCACTATCAATGACTTCGATGGTAGATTAAGAATGAGCTGTGTCCTCGTTCAAGTCATGAAGTTAGTGTGATTCATCTTGTCATGGTAGCCTCCTTCACTGGTCCCTGCTTTCCAGATTATACAAGCGTCAGGAATAAATCCCATTTTACCACCTTCATGAAGAATTATTGCCCTGTCACCTTTGCTAATTTTTTGTTTATAACCCTCGACGCTTTTGTCACCCCATCCCTTTTCAGTGACATGAGAAGATAATATATATGATTCGTCTATACATACAATAGGGACATTCTCTGCTCTAGCTTGTTTGATACTCCTTAAATATTTAATTCTTTTCATCCTTTTCACTCGTTTCAATCAAAATCTTTCGATTATTTTCTATTTTCTTCCACCGAAATCCTAAGGAAGCTAATATTTTCCTTAAACTTGTTAAACCTCCTTGGTAGTTAATTTTTTCACGTAGTTTGTTTTTTAACATCTTAAGAGTTGGCAGTGACTCGTCAACTTTAAAAACTCATGGACGGTTCTTCTAACGACACATTTGTCCATGAAGAATAGTTCTGTCGTTCTTATTCTCTTATATTTTTTGGGAGTTGTGAACGAACACTCTCCTTCCACTAAAGTGTCCAATAAAGACTTTTTACACCGAATTTCCTTTATAAGAGTTTTTAAAATGCCACATGCAACTGCAGTTCTATCGTATGTAACGATTTTTTTACGGGGATTCGTTGTTCATCTCTCTCGTTGTTTGGCCTCATTCGCCATGAATTCACTACTCTCCAAATAATTTCCCTTGCCTGACTTCTAGTAGTTATTCCTTGGGCTACTTTATGAATAAAGCGAGCCATAGTTGAAGCAGGAACCACTAAAAGAATAAACTGTTTAGGACCTAGTTCATTAATTTTATAACCTTGAGAGTCTGCAGAGGCTGTCGGCCATGTTGGTTTTAATCTCATTAGAACAATGTTTTTTGAACCGGAAAATTATCACGTGTGTCCAAATTTAACAGTTATTTTTAACACGTTAGCTGCCATCCTTATAATGAGTATTTTTGCTCTAAATTGCCAAAATGTTTTATGCAAATATTTTAAACAATGATGCATTATATTTACTATACCACCAATTCTGAGTATAGAAATAGTACATACATAGGCATTATATGTATATTAATATGTCGGGAGTATTGGCCAGACACAGTTTTTTTAGTAGCGTATACGGCACATAAAAAACTCTGTCGGGCATATCGGCCTGACACATTTTGAGGTAAATGGGTCATTCCATGTCAGATCAACACACTTAAAATTAAAATTTTACCTCACCATTTTAGATTTGGCTCAAATTTGGTACACTTATAGTAGGTGTTAAAACTAAACAAAATTCCAAATTTCAAATTTTTATCTCAAGCCGTTTCCGAAATATGGCTATGTAAAGTTTTCAAAAATTTGCCGAAAAAGGGTAAACGTACTTTTCTTAAATTGCTCTAGGACCTGCACTAATTGAGCTAGAGAGCTGGGAGTGGTGTAATTTTTCAGCATTTCACTTGCTCTTTCCATTGATGTATAACTTGACATAGGTTGTCAGAAAAAGTTTTTTGTCAAAATACAAGTTTGAATTTTGAGTTAACATTTTGTCAAAAAGTACATAATTTAAAATTTTCAAAAAAATTCCATAAATTCTAAGTACTTTTGTCTATCACATAGTAAAATATTATTATGGGATGATAATGGGTTCATTGTTAAAAAATAATATTACTGAAGCTGGTTTTTCCCTGAAACCCGTTTTGGTTACAAGGCCGCTGTATACCTTTGAAACAGATAACCAGATATTTTTGCTTCAACCAAAATTATTAAAATATAGTTCTTAACTAATATGGCATAATTTAAAATATAAATAATTGGAAACATTAACATGAATACATAGGCTATATATTATTAAAAAATAATAATGAGGTTTAAAATTTATTTATTTTTAAATATTAATTTAGAAGTAAATATAAGCCTCTGGTCTATATTAATATAGAATGTATGATCCCAACAGATAGTACAAATAAATGTACATTCCATTTTGCTAAGACTTGAGCCAATCTCTGCAGGTTGGAACAAGTGGGCTGTTATCTGTGCAAGTTGCAACAGGCATGATTCTACACTGCCTGTCTGTACACTCAGTCAGTTACTAAACTCTTTGCTGAGAGGATGTGTTCTGTGAGTGAATACCTCATTGAGAAAATACCTCATTTGTGTTTATAAAAGTGCTTAGTGTTTGATTTTAACTTTTAATGTAAATATATTGTATAAATGTTATTATTTTTAGTAGTTTATTTATTTTATAGCAAGATTATAAATTGAAAAGTTGTTTTTAAGTGTTTACTTCAAAATGGAACATAATAAAAAGTGTATCAGTGCGGTGAGAGTGCAATGTTGTAATCCTTTGATTAAACCAAATCATTTTATTAGGGACAGAAAAAAACTGAGAATTGTCACATCTTGGATGATTGAACTATTTCCGCATATGCCAAATAGAGCCATGATTTGTGACAAATGTAGAAAAGATGTATCTAAGATGAAAAGTACAGAGCCAAGTAATGTTGAAAATCCCATAGGCCTGGATGATGATTCTTCTGGATCGGAAATAGCTGTTCAGGGCCGAGACCCAGATTTCACCACAACTTCAGTGGTTGTAGAAGCACTCAATACATCGCTTCAAGAAATAGGTGAGTCTCCGATTCAAAAGAAAAAAATTACGTCCAAGCACTATGCCACATCAAAAGTTAAAAAAATCTCGTCATCAATTAAACGTAGCCTGTTTGTTGCTGCTGAATCTTCCTCGTCAGAAAATGAAACGGACATTGAAGAATCTCTGCTTCAAAATCTCAAAACTAACTTTATGAATTCAACAAGTAGGGCCCAAAAACTTATGATTCTTACAAGTTTACCTGAACAGTGGAGTATCAGGAAGATAATGCGTGTATTCAATGCGCCTAATTACCTAGTCCGCCAATCAAAAAAGATTTTGAAAGAAAAAGGTTTTATGGAGGGTCCGAACCCTAGACCAGGAAAATGTTTACCAGTAGATACAGTTGAAATTGTTCATTCATTTTATGAAAGTGACGAAGTGAGCCGGGCAATGCCAGGTATTAAAGATTGCGTGACAGTAACCGAACCAGATGGAGTTAGGAAAAAATTATCTAAAAGACTGATTCTGAGTAATCTTAAAGAGGCTCACAAACATTTTAAAGACAAGTATCCTAATATAAAAATTGGATTTTCTAAGTTTGCTGAGTTAAGACCAAAAAATTGTGTTTTGGCTGTACAGAGTGGCACACACTCTGTTTGTGTCTGCACAACTCACCAAAACGTTAAATTAATGATAGAAAATGCCAAATTAAATACTGTTACAAGTGGTAACTTGCAAAATTATAAGCAGTGCATTGCAAAAATGCTTTGCAACCCATCTTCGATAGATTGCAACATGGGGCAGTGCGAATATTGCCCAGGAGAGACTGAACTTCACAACATTTTGGAAAACTCTTTTGAAGAAAATTTAATTGAACAAGTTAAATTCCGCCAATGGGTCTCAGTCGATCGCTGCAATCTGGAGACATTAGAGAAGACTTCCGAAGAATTTATAGATTTATTCTGTAGCAAGATGACCTCTTTGGTTCGACATGACTTTATTGCCAAGCAACAAGGATCATTCCTCAACTCGACAAAAGAAAACCTTAGTGATTCAGAATTTGTTGTTACTTGTGACTTTTCTGAAAATTACAGCATAGTTCTTCAGGATGAAGCTCAGAGCTACCACTGGACAAGTCAACAGATCACAATCCACCCTTTCGTAATATATTACAAACAGGAAGACAAAATTGAGCATGTTAGCTTTGTAATAATTTCTGATTGCTTAGAGCATAATACTATAGCGGTTTACACATTTCAAAAGAAGCTGATCTCATATCTCTCCAGTAAGTTTCAAAATCTGCAAAAAAAAATCTACTATTTTTCTGATGGTTCTGCCGCTCAATATAAACATAAGAAGAACTTTCTAAACCTTTGCCTGCATCTGAAAGATTTCAACATTGAAGCTGAATGGCATTTTTCAGCCACAGCTCATGGAAAAGGGCCTTGCGATGGAGTAGGGGGTTCCGTGAAAAGACTAGCAGCTCGTGCAAGTTTGCAAAGACCATACCACAACCAGATCCAAACTGCAGAAGATCTCTTTCAATGGGCAGTAGATAATATTACGAAGGTAGATTTTACATTTTCCACTCAAGAGGATTATGCTGCTTCAGAAATCTTTTTGAAAAGCCGTTTTGAAGAGGCGTTAACAATTAAGGGAACACAACAATTACATGCATTCATTCCCATCAATGAATCAACACTATCAGTGAAACACTTTTCTGGTAATGAGCAGGGGTTGGAGGTGGAAGTAGCCAAACCCCTCCACACACTTAAATTAGAAGACATAACCGGTTACGTCACCACAGTGTATGACAAAAAATGGTGGCTTGTGTATGTTTTAGAAAAAAATGAAGAACTCGATGAAGTCAAAATAACTTTTCTTCATCCAAGTGGACCAGCAACATCATTCTCATACCCTAGACAAGCAGATGTACTGTGGGTGTCAGTTGTGGACATTCTAAAAAATGTTAATCCAGTCACTCCAACGGGGAGAACCTATGTTCTTGGACAAAGTGATGTGAAAGAAACCCAAACGGCATTTTTAAAATTAAAGTTGTAAACAAGACAGTTTTTGAGAATATAAACTACTTTCATCTTGATACCTATTTTATCAGGTTAGTCTGAATTCACATGTTCCACATTATGATATTGTTACTTAAAAAATCATTGTATAGTTAAATTTACCTAAGTATAAACAGAATAACTCTATTATTCAAAATTAAATATATTTAATCTGTAATAATGTATACATTTTCAACCTTTATCCATTTTATATATTTATACATTTTAAATTATGCCATATTAGTTAAGAACTATATTTTAATAATTTTGGTTGAAGCAAAAATATCTGGTTATCTGTTTCAAAGGTATACAGCGGCCTTGTAACCAAAACGGGTTTCAGGGAAAAACCAGCTTCAGTAATATTATTTTTTAACAATGAACCCATTATCATCCCATAATAATATTTTACTATGTGATAGACAAAAGTACTTAGAATTTATGGAATTTTTTTGAAAATTTTAAATTATGTACTTTTTGACAAAATGTTAACTCAAAATTCAAACTTGTATTTTGACAAAAAACTTTTTCTGACAACCTATGTCAAGTTATACATCAATGGAAAGAGCAAGTGAAATGCTGAAAAATTACACCACTCCCAGCTCTCTAGCTCAATTAGTGCAGGTCCTAGAGCAATTTAAGAAAAGTACGTTTACCCTTTTTCGGCAAATTTTTGAAAACTTTACATAGCCATATTTCGGAAACGGCTTGAGATAAAAATTTGAAATTTGGAACTTTGTTTAGTTTTAACACCTACTATAAGTGTACCAAATTTGAGCCAAATCTTAAATGGTGATGTAAAAGGTGTGTGTTGATTTGACATGGAATGACCCAAATTTGTTTTCATGGTTTGGCTACACTGACTGCATTATGAAAGTAATCCAGTATTCAATTTGTATTACGTTATTTCAATACCAACATTCACTAAATAAGTCTGTCGAGCCTATACTCCCGACAACTTGCCCATAGAACATGCCAAAATTTAAAGTTTTATGAACAACTTTGTATACAACAAAAAACTTAGAAATTTGCTCTGTAAATAGTATGATGCTTGCAGTACAATAAAGTGTGATCGGTTTCTTTAAGAAAGCAGGACAAGTTGAGTAACAATAATATAAACAAAAGGTTACTGAACAGCAATGTCGGGCGTAGTGGCCCGACGGCATCTAGCTGAGACAAAGAGCCGTCGGGTGGCTGAGACAAATTGCATTTGATCAAGAGTGAAATTACACGTTGAACTGCTTTGTGGATTCATAATTAGCTTAATAGAATAAATATAACAATTATTTAGTTTGAGGTTTTTATTTTCACTTATTTTTCAAAACTAGGCGTGTGTATTCATAATATCAAAAGCAAACTCAATGCGCAATATGGTAGTATTTTAAATGACACCTCATACACAACTTTTGGTAAATAAATAATCATAAAATATGGATTCAAAATAACATTGTTTTTATGAGAATAAAACCAATATGGCCGACATACTCTGCAGACTCTTAACACACTACTAAAAAACTTAAGGGACACCAAAAAAAACCACAAACTGATTTATTACACCACAGTAGTTAGATAAAAACAAACATATAACCAAATAATTGTTTATCCTACACTTGAGTAAAAATTCTTAACACGCAAAACCACAAGCAAATATATCACACGCAGTCTGGAAACGTACTGAATGTGCATCCGTAGGTAACAATTAATGCATCTTATTTTAGAAGCAGGCATGGGAAAGTCTGACAGTAGCGAATGTTTCAAGGACTGCAAGCCCTCCACCCATCTCCTCCCTATCACCGCTTGGTGGGCTCGAGGCCGGACCTTCGCCGCGCGGCCTATAACTATTAACACTTAGCTGCTATGTCAGTCCAGTACGCAAGACAGCTGTTTGTTCAAGACAAATACCATCGACCCACTATGCCCGACATTGTTGCCTGGCAACCATTCACTATTTTTAACACAGTTCGGCTAGTGCTCCTACTTTTCGAAAACTGAATGCAGTACATTAAACATTGGATATCTCAATAGTTACATATGAATGTATTTTTTTAGTAAAAAGACGTCCATAGCACTGTAAAAATTGCCATATTCTATCTGCATGTGTTCGGTAGTTCAGGCACAACGGACGCTATAGTGTGTTACTTTTATCTCAATACACGAGTGGCATAATTTTAAAAATTGTACTATTTACAGCAAATGTATTTGTTTATGAAAAGCAATTTGCCATCATATATTTTTAAAATAAAAATAAAGTCAATTTTAACGCATACATTCCCTTATATTGTCACATTTTTATTTTCAAAATAATACATGTTTTCAATACTTATAATCATTGCATTAAATTTAGTTTAAATACTCTGGATGTATATTTTAAAATAGATGAAAATTTCAAAAAAAATGGATAATTATTTTTTTAATATACAGTATTTCACAATTTAAAATCATCTTTTCAAAGAAATTGTTATCAACTAGAACTAGAAAATCTGTATCGGCGCAACCAACACTTAATTCTATTTTATTAGATTTGATAGAAGATTCATCTTGATAACAATATTCCAAAAACACAAATATCATAGTATAAACCTAAATTTCTGAAAGTATGCACTCAAATACTAATATGTGCATTTTTATTAATTCTCTATTTTTAATATAAATTTTGGTAAATAAGTGAAATAAAATTATGAACGCATGAATGTAGAAATGGCACAATAATTGAATCAGCCGAGACAAACCACTGACTTGCCTTGCCAATGTCATCCAAATCCTAGACTATATGCTATGGTGCAATTGCTATGGTGATTCTGATTGACCACCAATTCTTTAAGCTCGGTGCTGCCGTGATGTGATGTATACAAAACTCATAGATCTAATTCGATAACTATATGGAACCATCCTTACTTTATGGATATACTCCATATGAAGAAAGAATTTATGGTTATTCATTCACCAACATATTAGACCGAGAGCATTCATTATTTTGTCTTGTAACTTTGAAATTAATATTAAAAAAAAACCCTAGTATTAATTATTTTTAAAATAAAAAACAGTAACATTACACTAACTTCTTACCTTTATATTCCCTTTCATTTTTGGCTTGAAAGTGATGTCTGATGATTGAGTTACAAGAAACAAGCTCAAAGGTCAAATATTTTCCTCCTATAAAAAAAATATTATTGCAGCGTGTTAGTTAAAGACAAATTATTTTGCTCTAGCCTACCATACAGGACCCAAAGGTCAATCAATACCTCTGTACTTGTAGGGGTGGGCGGGTGGGCGGCACTGGTGGCGCAGTGCTGTAACCCAGCTACTTGGAGACAAAGTGTTTGGGAGATTGTACGTGATAGGTTGGATGCTCTGTTTTCTTAATACCGACATGGCGTCCGCTTGATGGTTGTTATCGGCATGGACACTACTAGAGAAGTCTGGGGTGTCCATGTTGGGTGGTAATCATTGTGCGGATGTTGTGTGGGGGAGATAACTGAGTATCAGGCTTGTCAATTAGCTGAAAATCAGATAAGCACTATGTGGTTCGGATTCCACATAAAGCTATAGGTCCCTTAGTTGCCCTGGCTGTTGGGCTATTAATAAATTGCCCTTTCTAAGGAACAGTTGAACTCAGTTAGTAACCAGACTACACTCATCCACACTCAGCCTACACTCATATAACCATTCATATTCACCTTAAAATACCAACAACGTTGTGTCGGCGTCTCATATGTAAGAATACCTCTGTACGTGTATAGATGGTCAGGTGGGTCAGTACCTCTGTACGTGTATGGGTGGGCTAAGTTCAAAGTAAGAAGATGGCTTAAGTTATTATAAGTGTTCGGGCACCTGAATTTAACGCAAATTATAAATTTTGGTTGAGTAAATGGACTGATATATTAAGTTAGGTTATGTTAGTAAAAAGTGAATTTTTCGAGCTGAAAACATATTGTATTCAAAAGTATCAACCCATTATATATATTCGTGTTCAGCATAAAAAAAATGATAGCCTAAAATTAAAAACAATATTGAAAATTAACGAATTTCAAAAGTTGGATTTTTTTACCAGGCCTTTCAGATAAATAATTAGTAAGTTATTTAGATTTTTTGGTAACAAGTTTCCGTGGTTGAATTCAAACCTTCGCTAGACATAAACTCGTACCTCAACACTTTTTCAACAACAAATCATATTTTCAGAAGTGGCAAGAAAGTGCAAAATTAACAAAATATCTTCCCACATTTGTTATGGATGAAATTCAAATCCTACACGTAATTAGGATGAAATTACGTTCAAGTTCAATACACCGAATGCTATATTAGAGGAAATTCTTTTTCACTTTTTCTAAACAAAAAGGGTAATTTATGCACTTTTTTATCGCCTCTGAAAATATGATTTCTTGTCAAAAAAGTGGCGAAATACGACTTTATATCTCTTGAGAAGGTTGATTTCCACTGTGGATTACTCATTTTTTACCGAAAAATCGAAAACTAATTGATTACCAGACTGAGTTATTTTCAATACCAGAGACTGTTATCGTTAATTTTCAACAGTTATTTAGAATTTACAAGTTTCCTTCATGCTGAAAACGAGTATTTAATTGGATTCCCAATAAAATTATTTTTTCAGTCCAAAATATACTTTTTCCTTCAAAACCAAACATAATCTAACTAACCCTAATAGCCTATGGTACTCAACAATAATTCGTAATTTGCATTTAATTTGGGTGCCTAGCCTCAGTGACGGCCTTCCAGTCGTCACTTTGGCAGAAATACAGGTGAAAACAGTTTTTGTGGTTAATAGTTGGTGTATATAAGTTAATCCCAATGATAAAAAATTGGCCACTAATAGCCACGAAAGTAGTTATTCCGTTACATCTCAAGAAATAATTGTTATGTCTTCAAATTCCTATTCAGACAAAAACATATCATAATAAAACAAGATGATTACAATATAATTTAAATGAACGCAAATATGAATTTATTTAGGTAAAAGAAAATACAGCCAATTCTAGACCCATTTCAAGCAAAATGTTCCAAATTTGTTTGGTGGCAAGAAACTGCATAAATACCAAGTGTGATTTCTGCAGAATAAAAAGTATATCTCCTGACAAAAGCCTATTTATGGACAAAATTTGTAGTTATCATTTTATTGGAGGAACTCCACCCTAAGAATCTTTATGGGCAAGATGCGGTAATTATGCACTTTCTTGCCACCTCTGAAAATACGATTTCATGTTAATACAGTGGTGAAAAATTAGTTTATATCTCTTGAGGAGTTTGATTTCATCCGCGGAAAACTCGTTTTTTACCGAAAAATCGAAAAACTAGATTTTTATCTAATAATGAAAAAACCAACTTTTTTTAAAATCGTTATTTTTCGACAAACCTTTTTTTTCATTTCTCGTGTTTTTTTTATGCTGAACACAAATATATAACTGGTTTTGTAGTAAAATTATTTTTTCAGCTCGAAAAATGCATTTTTGTTGACATAACCACACATAACCTAACTTATCCTAATTGTCTTATTTTCTCAACAAAAATTCGTAATTTGCGTTAAATTCGGGCGTTTGGCCTCCGTGACGGCCTGCCGGCCGTCGCTCCGGCGGGAATATATGAGAATTCGCTTTTTGTGATAAATAGTTGTTGTATATAATGATCGCGTAATGGCCGCTAATCGCGATCCGCCGCGACATTAGTTTTTCCATTATTTCTCGAGAAATATTTGTAATAGACCAAAATAGTTTTAAAATTTGTATTCAGCGCAAAAAAACACATCAAAATAAAAAAAGATGATCAAAATACCATTTAAATTAACTGAAATATGACAAAAATACTAAAAGTTGTGACATTGGTTTTTTCGAATTTTTCGGTAAAATACGTTATTTCCGCGGAATAAAAAGCATATCTCGTGAAAATACAGCCAATTCTAGACCCATTTCAAGCAAAATGTTCCAAATTTGTTTGGTGGCAAGAAAGTGCATAATTACCCAAGATGCTACTGGATCACAACACACAACATGCATGATAACCACCAGAAAATGACAACTGGACAACAGAATTTTAACAGCCAGGTTTTGGAATGCATGGTTTTTTTTAACTTCACTCTAGTTCACTTGGACTAGCAAGCTCTTGCGAAAACTTTAATTACTGACCTTTGGCTCAGTGCGGATTCAAACCTTGGACACTGCCTTTGCAGTCCAAGGATCACTGAACCACCAGTTATTTTAAATGGGATTTAGCTAGTCCATATATTTACAAAATGGACCTACATCCAAAGTTTGTAACTCCTGATTAATGAAATTAACCTCAACTTCAACCATAATATCAAAATCAGACTCGCATGTCACAAAAATACTAAGTAAATAAACCAGTGTTGCCAATCTCAAATGCAGAGATTACCCACAGCCTACATTGAAATTACCCACAATTACCCGCAAGCTACCCGCAATAAAATGCTTTAATCTATCGAACTAAAATACACAGCTTACAACTCTTGCTAATATCTATACCAGGGAAAACGTAACATTTGTAAACTACTAGTGCATGCATTGGCTCTTCTAGTGGCAGCTATCTTAAAAATACAAAGCTTACAACTCTTACTAATATCTATAGCACGGAAAACGTAATATTTGTACATAATATAAATACTTATGTTGTGTTATCTTCACACTGTTTGCTGCCGACCTTCCAACATACATGGGACCTTACAGCCACACTGTGATGTACGCAGACGATTCAGTCCTCCTGACCAGCAGCAGTGCACCACAAACTCTAGAGATAGACAACTACATCGCTATCAACAAGGCCATGGAGTATTGTGAAAACAATGACTTTGTTTTTAACGAAAACAAGACTCTGCAGCTCTTTTTCGGGAGTCTCAAGAATGAAGCTTCGTGTCCGTTAAGCATCCAGATGGTAGAGACTCAACCAAACATCTTGAAGTGATCTTGGATAACGACCTCCGTTGGGACATCCATATCAACTCCTTGTGCCAAAAACTAAGCTCCTCGATCTTTGCACTGAAACGCATAAAGAATGTCGCCACACCTGCCGCCACTCGAGCAGCCTACCACGCTTTAGTAGAAGCTCACATTAGGTATGGAATAATCTGCTGGGGTGACTCTTCTAAAGAAAATATTCAACGGGTGCTTGTTCTGCAGAAGCGTGCTGTAAGAATCCTGGGAGACCTTCAGAAGGGAGAGAGTTGCAGGGACACTTACAAGATCCTTGGTATCCCAACCGTAGTGTCGATATACATTTGTGAGGTCGTCACCTTTGCTACTGGCCAAAACCTTCCAAAAATGAGCATTTACACCAGCACAACACCAGAAATGCAGCCAACTTCAACCTGCCTGCGCACAAAACCTCCAGATTTTCGAAGAAGCCTTCATATGCTGGTACTAGACTCTTTAATCTTCTTCCAGCCGGGATAAAGAACAGCAACTCAAAGTCCCTCAAAAGAAGACTCCTTACCTGGTTATTGGAGGACCCTATCTACAGCATGGACGAATTCATCGCCCGCTGTGAGAGACTTTCACCTGAGCTGACAATTGACACCAAGATTTTACCATTGTAGTGTCATGTATTCTGTTAATTTATATATTGACACCATTTCTGAGCTCTACTCTCATGTAATAAAGTTATTCTCTTTCTCTCTCTCTCACACAAAAAGGATTGATGGGGTAAAATTACCCACAATTACCCACATATATTCGATTACCACCACAACTACCCACAAGCCTCAAAATTACCCACAATTTGGGTAATTACCCACACATTGGCAACACTGAAATAAACACATATACATACATACTTGCACTGTTCCTACCCGACCTACCCCCAGTCCCAGTGTTGCAGACAGTGTTGCCAGATTTTAAAAAGGCAGTATCGTACCATCCTTCCTAAATTATCGTACTTTAGGAATGAAATATCGTACTGTTTGTGTTTTAGTTTTAAAGTGTTAAGAGTTATATGTTTTGGTTAGGTAAAACCACAAAAAGCATATAAAAAATATTTTATATAGCGACAGGTCTATTCACAGTAAACAATAAATAAATAAGAAAAAACTTTGAAATATGTAACTTCACAGTATTAGTAATGTGTGTAACCATTAGTACCCACTCAGCATTGTCATATTCAATTACACAATCAGAATCAATAGTTTTTATGACATAGTCTCTTTTCAAAAAACACAACAACATCTCTATGTACACCTCTTTCATTTTAGTGTGAAGACTTGTAACTACAACTTTCTCATTTTGAAAATATTCGTTTAAAAGGGTAAACTTTGGCAAAGTCCAGTTAAGAAATTGAAGATACATTAAAAAAAAAGGATCATGTAGCCAGTTGCAAATCTGCTGAGCATGAACAGATTTATCAGTTACAAGCATGTCTATGAAAAACAGTTTAAGAGCATCCCATTGTTCTAAAACACGGTTTACAGCAGTTATTACAGATAGCCACCGTGTCTGTGACGGATGCAGAAGTTTGTGAATATCAATTTCTAAAAACTTTTGAAAGTGTTCAAATAGTGCCATTCTTTTTGAACTGCCATGAATAAAATTAAAAACTCCCCTTACAAGATCCTCAATTTCACTTGGGAGCTCCTTGCAAGCTTCACTTGCACATAAATGAAGCGAATGGCAAACACACTTAAGAATGGTTATTCCCGGAAAGTCGTCCTTTAATCGACTACCTACAGAGTTGTTCCACCCATCATTGTGTTGCAACCATCAGAACCGAATCCAATCAGATTGTGTTTAGGAATATCATAGTTAGTAAAAATACTCATGAGTACAGAATATAAGTTTTCAGCTGTTGCGCCTTTATTTACAACTGAAGGATTATTGAAAACATTGATTAGTTCGAAAAATTTACTCACAATCCTCCCTTGAGGTTTAGAAAAAACCTAACAACTATATACATTGACTTAACACTACTTATATCAGTCGACTCATCAATTAAAATAGAAAATTTTGAGTCTTTTAAGTTTTCAAATGACACTTCTTTAAATGTTTGCCCTATAACTTTCTTTACCACAGCACTGCATTTAGTTCTTTTTAAAGTAAACTCCTTAGCAATATTCGAATCATCAAAGCTACTTTAAATAACTTCTACTAAGTGATCTGCTGTTTTAAATGAAATGTTATGCTCAGCGAAAAACCAGCAAGCTTAATTTCAGCAATTTGTGTTTTTAAATTGATTGGAGTGCTTTTTGTAAATCCTAAAGATGTAATTTTGGGTTGCTGACTTAATACCGAAGCAATAAGCTTCTGATGCTTAACACCCTTTCCATGGTTTTTTAATACTGTAATCTCTGCCGTCATTGATACATTGCAAATACGACAACGAGCTTTTAACGCAGAGCTTTTTTCTGGCTCAATCCATTTCATAAAACGTTCATCTTTTTCCCATTGCGGTATATACTTCTGTTGTTTATGTTTTGATTGAGTAGATAATAAAAGTTTCTTACTTGATGAAGGTCCTTCTTCTTCTTCTTCTTCTGAGCTCATGTTAGTGGTAAAAATAAAATAATTAAATAAATAAATAAAATTATTACATATCACACACAAAATAAGACATAGACTATCTAATTAGATATATATATCACCTATGAAACACAGTTTACTTATTAATTAAGAAAGTGTAAAAAAATAAAATTAAAAAATTAACTGTTGTATTTGTTATAAAAAACACTCACTAAAACGATAAAACCACCACCAAGTTAATTCGATACGTTACTATTGAACTCTTACTAAAGACTGTTGTACTTGCATTTGTTGATCCCTTGTCATTCTGTTTATCAATGGAATGACAAATAACAGCATAAACAAAAACAGTTATCAGAGGAAAGGGGACGTGATGTTTAGGTGTAGCGATGAGAAGATAAGCAAAGCATTTAAGGAACAATGTTTTTCTTTCTGTTTGGTTGGCCTTTCATTGTTGGGCAAAATATTGAGAATTATTATTTTAGATTAATAGTAAAAATCAAATATACCAACGTTTAATTTTTAAAGCATTTAATAGTCAAAATTATCGTATTTTTTAGGTACGATAGTGACTTGCTATCGTATATCGTACCAGCCAGTGAAATTATCGTACAAGTACGATAACTATCGTACGTCTGGCAACACTGGTTGCAGATGGAGTTCAAAATTCAACAAATTTACCCCCACCACCGCCAAGTTCGGGTACACAAAGAGAAATATCAACAAACACACATCCTTACATCAAACACCACCAAACACTTGTATTCACACGGAGAAAAAGAAACACGCATAAATGAAACTTTTAGATTATTGAAACGAAAATATTCTTTATTCGTTACTGTAACAATATATACTGTCTGAATGGTGTCACAAATATTTACACATAAACTTATAGTCCAGCCGTTCTAACTGTACCTCTGAGGGGAGCACAATATGGCAACATTGTATATTTTGAGTGCTTAGCTCCTACCTGTCTCACGGCTAATTTGTATTGGGTCTAGATAAATCACAACTAGGGCCTGATTGTTTTTATTATAAGTTAAAACTGTTCGGATTAATTCGTTTTTGATATTTGTAAACAATAAAAAAGTACTTCCCAGTTAAACACTGAAATGATTTCAATTAAAAAAAAAAGTGTTTACCTTCCTATATTCTTCCCAGTTGTGAGTCGTCGGGTGTAAAATTTAGAGGAGGGCTGTGGTGGTCTGAATGCGACGTTGCCTATACCAATTTTCCATTTAGCTCGCCAACCTTAGAGGTAAAGTTAGAGCGGCTGGCTGGACTGTAATGCAAAGAATAAGCACTTAATAAAAAATACAATCAATATGTTAACAAGTTTCTAAATCTTGTTAGATGGGACAAGGGAGGAGTTGCTTCAGACAAATAACGGCTTCATATATTATATTAAAGGATTGCTTCTGTCTTGCTAATGCTACTTAGACCAAGTCAGGGCCTCTTTTGTAAATAGGCCCGGTGGGCCCGGGCCCAGGGCGCAAGATTGAGGGGGGCGCAAACAAGAGAAAATATTTTAAAATCACGCGCCAATGGATCGCCCACCAACCCTCTCTACTGCTCCCCCCACTCCCCCGCTTCACGCATGACTCATCACTGTCACTGTCTGCGTGTTGCTACTTGATCTTTGCCTTGTCTTTCTTTGTCAGTTCGTTTTGTGCAATCGCGTGAGACATGTTATTAGTTGGCTTGTGAATAAGTTTATTGATGTGTTTTTGCTAACTATTTTAATGCGATTGTATTTGTGTTTATGTTAGGTTTGATCTTTTATCATAAATGGTTCAAATAGTAGAATAAAATGCTTGTTCTGTGATTTGTGAAATGAGTAAAAAACCAAGTGGCAGTGAATTTATAAAGAGGGCGGCCAAAAAGCTTTTGGACAGTGAAAAAGTGTTACAGAAAGTCCCTAAAATAAGTAGTTTTTTCAGTGAACAAAAAACTTTACCTGTAGTAACTGTCGCATTAGAAGGCCCTGAGGATGAGGAGAGACCCACCCTGTTGAGGGAAGAGGTATGTAAACCCAGAAGCAGTGACGATGTTTATCAATCAGCTGAACTAGTTACGACTGAAACTGATGATTCAGTAAGTGAGGTATTGCCGAGTACAAGTACAGGTACAATAAATTTAAATTTTAAACCCGGCTGTACAACTGAGCAGGTCTAGCAAGAGCCGTGGCCGGCGCGAGAGGGGAAGTGAAGTAGTGCGCAGTGGGGAGAGAGGGAGGGAAGCACTTGGCTGTCTCGCCGTACCGACCTCACCGATACGGCACTGAACGCAGTTTGCTTTATCGTAATGACTTTTACGTTAATATAAAAATATTAGTTTAGTAATTATATAAATAATCTATGGCTTTTAACTATAGATGACAAAATAATAATATTATTTATATAGAGCTATTTGAAATAAAAATCTGTTGTTACTTACAGTGATTATTTAATCCAGGGGTTCTACTCCACTTAGGTCATTGTCGCACAGTTCAACATCACTTTCTGGTTCGCTGTCATCATTGTCATCTTCTGTGTCGGAATTTTCTCCCAAATTAATTATTAATTGTTCACTTATTACGTCGATTTCCGGTTCTAATGCCAAATAATCCAATTCCACCTTTTTAACATGGTTCACACGAGATAGCCATTGCTCTTGTGTTATCTGGCTACATATGTCAACTACAAGTTGTTTAACTTCAGCTAATTTAAACGAAACATTTCTTTTGGCTACACTCTCCTTAAGTAAACTCCATATCATTTCAATTGGATTTAAATCCGGATGGTATGGTGGTAATCTTAAAACTGAATGGCCAGCTTCCGCCAGGATAGAATCTATTTTAAATGTTTTGTACTTTGGTTTATTTTCTTTAATAACAGAGTATAATTCTGGCTTTAACATGTTAGTAGAAAAGTGTATGTTTCGTTCTGATAACCACTTTATCATGTCTGCCTTTAACGTTGACGATGTGGGAGCTGGGTTTAACTGTACATTGTGGTAGGGCGCATTATCAATAACAATCACAGAGTTTTGGGGTATGTTAGGAATTAATCTTTCCTGTATCGATTTCTCATAATTATTGAAATTCATGTCACCATGATAATCGCCTGATTTTTTCCCAGAAATAAATGTCAATAGTGCATTATTTACAAAACCATCTTCGTTTCTGGCATGAACAATGATTATTCTCTCGCCCTTACTAATTGGGGTTTTTAAACCTGCCTCGCTTCCATCACTCCAACTCAAGGGTTTTGTGTGTGTAGAATGAACGTATGTTTCGTCCATATAGATTACAGGCCTACCTTCCGATCGATAACTTTGGACACTTCTTAAATATTTCAAACGTAGATCCTTATATCACTTTTTTCAATTAATATTTTTCTGTTATTGACTGATTTCCTCCAGCGAAAATTTAGCTTGTGCAGAACCTTGCCAAGCGATCATTTACTCCCAGTAAAATTAATTTTTTTTCTCAGAACTGGCAGTAGAGTTTTTATTGTAGGTCGTTCACCGTTAATTTTGTGGAACTCATTTACAGTTCGTCTGACTACGCACTAATCAAAGTCATCTAGCTCCGTTTTGCTCTTTACTCTGTGCCTATTTTTATTTGGAGTATTAAACTTGGTTCCAGTCTGGACAACTGTTCTGTTTTCTGCAACTATTCTCTTTACAGACGTCAGGGATATACCTGTGGCTTCTGCTACACGACATTGAACCTGCTTTATATTTATTGCAGCTCCAGTTTCCGCTTCACGTTTCATAAACTTATACACATTTGCAATAATCTCTCGACTTTGGCTATGCAATACTTTTCGTCCTCCAATTAGTTTACGGTGCTGCTGAGCTTCCATTTAATATAGATATAAACAAAATAACAATAATCAATCACTACATTACACACTAAAGAACGACAGAACAGGCACGTGAACGCTAGATGTAGGCGCGACGGAGCGATTCGTCACTAAGGATAGCCAGCAGTGAACTGAGCCGGCCGCTACCCCCACTCCTAAGTCTGAGCGTTAGTCTACTGCGCATCTTTGGCCCACGGCTCTTGCTGTACCTGCTCAGGTGTACAAAGCCAACCACCTCATCTTTAGTTTCATTTTTATTTGATCTTGATGACCCGGCTACTTCGAATACTAAAGATGAATATGTGCTAAAAACAATCTTAACTACAAACGTAAAGCAAAACTTGAATATTGATTTTTCGAACTCTGTCAGAATTTATCCAGACAAAAAGCGTACATTATCTGACAAAATCTTCTCATGTGTTTTACCCAATGGGGAAACTTATAACAGAGATTGGTTATTGTATTCCAAATCAAAAGGTTGTGTTTTTTGTATCCCATGCTTATTATTTGTCTCATATGTAAGAATTTCAGATAGAAAGTAAACAAACTGCGTTTAGTACAGGATTTAACGATTGGAAACACGCAAGTGTGCTCGTTAAAAGTCACGAGCAATCAAGTGATCACAGGAAAAATATTTGTACATTTTTGTACAGAAAAAAAACCGCATCAGTAGACACTTTATTGTTATCTCAATATGAAAAAGAAGTGAAATATTGGAGAGAAGTTTTAACGAGAGTAGTTAGCGTTGTTCGATTTTTGGCATTGAGAGGCCTTCCTTTCCGAGGAGACAACCAAACATTTGGTTCCTTATCTAATGGTCTATTTCTAGGCTGTCTTGAACTCTTGAGTGAATATGATCAGTTCCTATCTCATCATATAGATAAATATGGAAACAAAGGGTCAGGCAATGTGTCTTACCTTTCGTCTGACACCTGTGACGAATTCATTTCAATTATGGGCACTAAAGTCTTAAACCAAATAATTAAAGAACTCGAAGAAGCTCATTATTTATCTCTGATAGTTGATTCTACGCCGGACTTGTCGCACACCGACCAGTTAGCAGTTGTTTTAAGATACGTTTCACTGAACGATGCGTGTGCTAAAGAACGTCTCGTACAACTTTTACCTGGTGTTGGTCATAAAGTGGAAAGCCTACAACAAGCAGTTTTAACTTTACTTAAAAATCTAAACTTAGATATTGAAAATTGCCGAGGACAAAGCTACGACAATGCATCTAACATGTCAGGTTACTACACAGGTCTACAGGCAAGAATAAAATCCGAAAATAACAAAGCAGATTATGTTCCGTGTGCTGCACATTCCTTGAATTTAGTTGGAGATTTTGCAGCCGAAAAAATCATGCCCTGAAGTGACTAGGTATTTTTCGTTTTACAAGGACTTTTTACTTTCTTCGCGGGGTCAACTTACCGATGGGGATTGTTGAAAATTGGTATCAAAAATGAACACAAAGAAAGGCGAAAGCAAAACAAAAACAGTGACACGCTCACTTTATCGAAAAATTTAAGCCAGACTAGATGGTCTGCTAGAGCAGACCCTGTGCACGCTTTATCTAATGGTTATAAAGAGTTTGAACTTGTGCTGAAAAAACTATCTCTAGATGTTTCACAAACACCTGAAACGAGAGTGGCGGCTGAGGGGCTTAGCAAACAGTTGGGAAAGTTTGATACGGCTTTTCTTACTGTACTGTGGAATGATTTGTTAATGAGAATTGATAAAGTTAGTTCAAACTTACAAAAAGAAGAGTTGGATTTTCTTGCGGCAGTTAAACAATTACAAACGCTTAAAATGTTCTTAGAGAAAAGAGGGACAACTTTGATCACTTTGAGAATGAAGCAACAAAAATGTGTGGAATGCAAGCTGCCAACTACAAAAGAAACAGGAAACCAACACTATTTGCAGATGCAGACGAGAAAAGAGAAAGTTTTGACACGAATATGGACCCTAAAACCAGATTTAGGACAGAAGTTTTTTTAACAATAGTTGACAATCTTACGGCACAGCTCGACACAAGAACACAAAGCTATGCTTCTCTTGGAGACAGATTTGAGCTATTTAACAATTTTAAGGTAAGATATTTTTAATTTTCAACCTCCTTTTCAACATATTATTTTTATACTATGTGTGTAACTGTCATTCTAGTTTAATTTATTTTCACTTAATACTTAATGTAATACTAGAAAGCTTTACATATTATTTTTAAATTGAAGGTAACAAACAGGTAATAATGTATTATATGTTTTTATTTGATTTTTATCTGTCATCTTCAATGTAAAAGTACTGAAAGTTTTGATATTACAGGACAAAGAACCTCAAACAATCAAAACCCAGGCAGAACGACTCGCATTATTCTACTGCAATGATATAGATGTGGATAGTTTTGGAGAGGAGTGCCTTCATTTCAAGCAGTTCTTAAAGGTTGATAGTATAGAGAGACTTCGAGACGCATACAAGTATTTAAGAAGTTCTGAAACAGGTCTTGTCTCTACTTTCCCAAACCTGGAAGTAGCCATGAGGATCTATTTAACTCTACCAATGACGAACTGCTCGGCTGAACGAGGGTTTCCAGCTCTAAAAAGGATTAAGTCAGTGACTAGGTCAAAACTTGAACAAACTAAGCTGAACAATTTAATGATAATGTGTACCGAAAGTGATGTAACCCTAAAAATGAACTTTGATGATGTCATTAACGAGTTTGCTGAGAAAAAATGTAGGAAACGACCAATCATGTAAAGTTTTGAGTATTTATGTTTGTAGTTTCACCTGAAATAAAAGCTAAATTTGGTTGAATTTGAAGTTTTTTCATATATAAACCCATTTTATAAACCCAGTTGATGGAAGGGGGAGGGGCGGAGATCGGGCCCAGGCCCATTGCGCGTTACATGCAAACCACGGGCCTGACCAAGATAATTGTTACCTTGTTATTAAAAAACGTACTGTATAATTGATTATATCACAGACCAAACATAACAGTATACTTACTTGATCTCTGATTATATACGAAACTGAATAATCAATAACCAAAATGGATGAACATTTGACAATTGCCTTTTATAACCTAATTTGGCTTAAATTCATTCTCATGGTTGGATGCTAAAATATGCTTTATACAATCCACTTTGTATGGAATCACAAGAAAGAATCCGATCATCGTTATTTGATGACTATAACGACGGTTTTTA
>JAQJVL010005869.1:0-32495 GCA_035578905.1 Stictocephala bisonia | reverse complement strand
GTTAGTACTGTTTAGAATTTTGTTTCAAAATGAAGATGCAATGGAATATTTTAGAAAAGAAAGTTTTTTATCCACTTCCTCTGTTGAAATTCTCTTGACGCACACGTGGTCTATATGTGTACACACTAAAATTAACTTATAATTGCCTCATCAGATCTAACCAAATACACAGCACAAATAGGCATGGTTGTAATATATAAAAAGCACTCATGTATTTCCAAACAACTATAATATTATTGAAAATCAATTGAATTCAAACAGTCTAATCAATTTATTATGTTTATTGAGGAGGAAGGAGCCAGGGTCGTACTCCCTCTAGTTGCAGGTGACGTCACAGGAAAAGGAGGTACTAAGAATCAGGTGCACATTGGCACACCTATGTGTCTTTCTACAGTGTATTGCCAAGTAAAAATGAGATTACTGAAGTTATAACTCGTCAGGGTTTTTGTCTAGATACAAAAGAAATCCTCTGAAGAATAATGTTAATGGGTTATTTTTTTATTCAGATTTTATGTGCTTGTTTAAGTCCAAACTATTCGTTGTTTACATAATTTAGTTTTTGCTATTTTATATTTGACAGAATTATCATTTTTTCTCTTTTTCAGACTACGAAGTAGAAAAACATGGAACCTGATGGAAAATTTATGCAGAAAAAAATCAAATTTAGATCAATATCAACAACTACCGAGCCTGTATTGGACAATAGTACTCTTCGTCAAAGATCTAAATCTGAACTTAAATATAAGAAGGTAGACAGTTCAGACAGTGATGGTGAGTGTTTACTGTGATACATCAAAAGCAAGTAAGAGAATAAAAAACATCAAATCAATATTTATTTTCATATAATCTTCATTACAATTGAATATGTGGTTTTACAAAATGTACATACAAGTAAACGAAAGAACTTACATCTGCTATCTAATATGCATATTAATTAATATTATCACTACAAAATAATGGAGAAAATAAAAACAGGAAAGGCTTGCATGGGCATGAGTAGCCTTGTGTAGGCTTGAACCTTAAGTCCTGGTGTTCACAGTGGTACCTGTAAATATGTAATAAAGAAAGAAGCAAAACATTTTTAAGTGTTTAATTTATTACTGATGTATTTACTAAAGTAAATAAATAACACATTTATTTTTATGATGTGAGAAAAATATTGAGTATAGGCTTAATAGAGTTGGAAGGAACGCTGCCAGTTAGGTTTGCTTGTAATCAGATAAGATGAACGCATTGACATCCCCATGCTTATCTCCATTCTTTATCCCCTTTCTTAAAGATATTTTATAATGGGGATACAAACAAATTCTTACTGCCTAAAAACAATCATTAGTTGAGAATGTTCAATTTTTAGCATACTTTGTACTATGTAAATTAATGATGAAAAAAAATTTAATCAAATTTTTCATGAATATGGATGGAAAGCTCTTTGATAAATAACTTTTAGATATACCAGATTTCAGTTTCTTGAAATAATAAATATCTGAAATAAGTTATAAATTTCAAGATTCTAACTTTTAATATTACTTTTTTAACTATATATTAAAGTAAGCACCGTATGTAAATGAAATGGCACGCCCCAAGCCAGCATACTGTGAGATATAAGTGATTGCACAGATCTATTGTTATATATTCTTTAATATATAAAATAAGATTTAATAAAAATTGAAAAAACACTTATTTAAAGAAATCAAAAATTAACATGTAATTCACGTATCACCATCTAATATACATCATTGTAACTGTGCCCCTAACTGTCAACAAGACTAACAATTAATAATTAAAATAAATATAAACCATATGTTTACTATTAAATCATAAGCAAACATAATATCAAAGGCATAATATATATAACAGCTATAATATGCTAATTTGACCTCATTATACTTATAAATAGTCTATATCTGCTTAAAAATGAATATATATATATATATATATATATATCACTATATTTTTGATATATATATATATCAAACATATTTTGTTTAAAAAAAATTAATGTGAATAACTTTCAATTGCATTTCATATGGGAATGGAAAGCAGCCTACAGTAGAGCAGCATTTAATAATTTAGTCAATTTAGCGACCACAAGCATTTAGTAATTTACAATACCTAAAGTTCTGCAATACTTGAAGCCACATTTCTTTTCTTTCACAGTTACATGTATTTTTAAGGTAGATGTTATATTGTGCGACCAAAGTTTTAACGTCTATCAATTAACAACATCAACATCTATTTAGCACAAAAACATTCATAATAATGTGTGGTACATTTTAAGTAGGCAATATCTAGTAGCCTATATTAATATAAACTTGGACTTCAGTTGTCAACCAATTTTATATTAATATTAATATTAGTGACAACCCTTTAAGCCTATCCCTGAAGTAAAACAAAAATTTATTGATGGTAATTAAAAATAAGTATGTTAATTAATAAATAATAGTGTATGCAACATGAACGGTTTATAATTCTTAATTTTCAGAGGAGGAATCGCCTTCATTTTTGAAGTTCTTAGGTGTTGAGTTGACACGGGGTTACATTCTTGAACATGATGAAGAACAGTATACAGCAAGGAGGGAAAAAGTTTACAGTTTTGCTAAAATTCCAACAGAAACAGAAAAGTTTATGGCATATGGATTCTTTCAGGTACTCTATTTGTAATGATGCAACTTATTAACAAGTAAGTAACAAAGTACTTTTTGGCTTCATTTATGCTTATTGATGCTCATTTTGTTACAACAAACTAAAATTACAAACAAGTGAGCGTCATTCAAGACAAATTTATTACAATATAAGTACAAAATTTACAAATATTGTAGTGATTAATTCAGATCAGAGCAATTCACAAAGGTTATAGGGTTATGGTAGGTTAATTTCCAAACTTATTGTAATATATCAGCAAACTTACAAGAGAAGATAAGCCCACTATGCACATAAAAGATACCACATAAAACAATAAGACATATTACACCTTCTTCAGGCCTTAGAGACCAACCATTTATGCTTAGTTTGAGTGACTTATCGCTAAAAAGAATAAGAATAACATGTTGCTTCGAATATGTCTATTGTATTTAGGAGACTTATTGACCTCTGGTAAGTACTCTTATGCTCTTTCTCTCCATAAACAGTAAACCTCGTTTTATCTGGACCCAAATTATCCAGATTCCGGTTTATACGGGTCACCTGACCGATCCGATGGACGGTTAATATTTGTTTTCTTTAGTTATTTGGATTTGTTCTTGGGCGATCCACACAGAGTACTAGTGTTGCTAGCTGTCATGTCACACGCTTTTTGTTGTTCTATTAGTTGCCGCTGAATTGCATACGTAAACATTTAAGGTTATAGTACGGTTATGAATACGAAGAATACTGAATAGTGCTGAATAAATACTTTCTAGTGTGACAGTAAACGTTATTAAACGCTATTTTATATGGTATAAAGCTGGTTTATTCATATTACCTTCATATCCAGACGTTTATCATTGTCCAGACCATCTTAGACACAAGAATAGCCAACAAAATGTAGTTATTGTATGGATTTCATCCTGTAGATTCGGCTTTTTGTTGTTCATTTTCATAAAAACACTGACTTTAATGAAGTTAAGCAATGGTGACATATTTTTATCGGACTTTCATTCAGTTCCCAGAATAGTCTCATGTAAATGAAGTAGGACTGGACGTAGGTCATCTCTGTGAAGCGTACATTGCCTATTGTACTATATAGGCGTCTTTTACCGATATTTGCCCGGGCAATTTTATCTTGTATTTTTGTATTCATATTCATATGTATCCAGATCGGGATACCGCCACATTAGTTGGGATAAAACGAAGTTTACTGTATATTAACTTAAATAAAAAGTAATAATTAGGTGAAATTTTAATATATGTGTATCATAATTGCACATTGTTAATTGACTACTCAGGTTTCTAAAATCTATTTTCACAAGGATTGTAAAATTATCCTGGATTTGATAATATTATTATTTGGTGAGTATGGGAATTAGGCCTAACCATCAACAGTTTTTGTATTTTTTAAGTAAATCTGTCTTGTGAAAGGAATGGACAGTATAGTTGCACAGTGTGAAACATGGCCACAATATCTTTATTCACAGTAATAATAGCAAGTGTAAAAGTAGTTCAATAATTCATGGAAAGCAATCATAAACATATTTCACAAACAATTAAGGAAAAGAGTTTCCATCACAAATTTGATCATCACTATATAATATAAATTACACAAGTAACAGTTGTCAAAAACATTAAATATCCAACAAGAGGACACATCTCCAAGCTCTGTGTGCCAACTCTGTCAGTTGCTACGCTCATGTCACCCCGGCCTTTGGTCTTGATAATGCTGTTTGGTTGGAAATCTCACTTATTGCACTCCAATACCTTGACCCTCACCTATCCGCTTCTAATCAAGCTATCCTATCTTCTTCCTAGCTCAACAAATTTTGTGGGGACCATTTTGCTTACAGAATGAAGTATATAGATTTCTGCTCCAGGTGGTTTATCATCTCTTGTAGTTTTTTTACCTCATACGACAGCAGAATTCTGGTGAGCGTTCTGGTTCAGTGTCTTCAATTGCTCTGTCAATCTTATAACTATATAGTCACAATTTGCACATTTTATTTGTTTATTTATTATTTTTTTTAGATGTATATATTATTTTTCTGTAAGCAAATTAATTGTTCGCAAAATAGCTTGATTAGATTCATTTTAATGCACAAGACTCAAGGGTTGTGGGAAACATATCAGAAATATGAAAAATTGCCTTAACTTTGCCCAAATAGCCCTAAAATATTCAATGATTTTTTTATTCATACGTATATAACAGCTGTCTAAGTATATAATGTTTTTGCAAGTGTAAACATTGCTCCTTTGTTTCATAAGAACAGCATCATCAATGGATCAACACTAATTTAAAACAATAGATCGGCCTTAGTCTGTAACGACTACTTACGGTCATCACACTCATTCGAAATCCATATTCGCCCATAACTTGACGATCTGCGTCTTAAGAATAAATAAATACGCGTGAGACTTTACCAGCATTATCAAGGTTGAAGACCCAAGTGACACAAACATAGCAACTGACGGGGTTGGCATGTGAATCTTGCAGAGGTGTCTTCTAGTCACAGTAACAAATGAGGTGTTGTTGACAATTTAAATGTAGACAGTAAAAATATGGATATAAATTACCATAGTAATCCAGTCAAAAAACACAGTTGAAATATGTTTGCTCACTCAGAACAAGACATACTTGTCATTTTGAGGCTAATATAAAGTTGATATTTTTAATGGGTTTCTTGGACATTAATTTATTTTTCAAATACAAACTTGTGAAATTGTTATAAAGCATTAGGTTGTGAATGAAAGATATTAGAGTGTATTATTAATTGGTATTTTTAATAAATGTTCAACATAATATATTTGCTACGCCTGTTATGTTGGTTCAGTTGCTACCCATCTTAAACCACTGAACTAAGTTTAGAATTAACCGTTGATGTGAGGATTTATGAGGAAATAAAGTAATCTTACAAAAAAAGAGAATTTTAAGCAACCAACAACATTTTTGTATAACACATATTTCCTAAACACCAATTCCTGGTAAAGTGAAGAAAATAATAATCATATTTAACCCCTTTTATTAACTGAACTACTTTTTTTGCAATGCAAAATGACGTTTCACATAATTAGGTATTGTAGAAGTTTCCGTCTTGAAGATTCATATCTGTTTCACTCATGGTTTAGTAACAGAGAATTAGTAGTTTTCTCATCTACGAATATTCCCTGATATTAATTTATTATGATATTCTAGTGTGTTAAACCAAAATGTTGTTTCATCTCATCATGATATGAATGTGCTTGTCACATACATCTTGTCCTACTTACTTAGTAAATCATTAGCTGCCTTGATATGCACCATTATATATATCATGTGCTTGTTATGTATTGTGTTAACCCTTTGCACTCGGATGGTTCATTTGGTGTACCATCGCCATGTTGCTGTAGAAGTCGTATTTGTTTTGCTCAAGTCATCCTCCAGCGCTCAGACTAGACAGATGTTGTACCACCTGCCTATTTGTGTTTTATTGACATCTGTCATGCCCTACAACTCGGATTTAAAAACACCTGATTGCATTGTTGTGCTTCAGGTCACTAACCTTTGAGTTGGCATTTAAATAGTTAAATGTTGTAACATTTAATTCAATCGATTAATTTTAGTCCAAACATATTGTTCCATGTATACATTTTGAAAATACAGTAGTCCCTCTATTGTGCCAGTTCGGCCCCCCAGTAATCTGGCCAGTTCTATCATTATTGATAAAAGAACCAGAACCGGTTCTGGTTCCAGAAAACCAAAGGGGGAGATAGCTTTCATATCAGGAATGTTTCAGCAGTAAAAAGTGCTGACAAACAGAACAACCAGTACTCTGGCCAGTTCTATCGTTATTTATAAAAGAACCAGAAAACCAAAGGGGGAGATAGCTTTCATATCAGGAATGTTTCAGCAGTGAAGAGTGCTGACAAACAGAACAGTGAAACAACAATTTCTGACCAAAAGATAAACAAAATAACTTTGTCAGACCTAAGATAAACAAAATACAAAATAACTTCATCAGAAAATATCTGCCCACAGTCAGCCTATTTCCTTATCAGTACTATCAGACTTGAAAGAACAGATAACATTAGAATTCCAAAGGCAGTAAAGAGGAAAATCTTCCTTGCAGCCTGAGCCCCACCCTTGTTTATCCTGACCCTTTCTTATCACTTCCTGTCTGATAAAAATACCTGATGGCAACATTCTATTCTGTTTACAATTCATATCACATTATGAATATGATTATGCTTCTAGTCAATTGCTTAGTCATATTGCGCCTCTGTACTGTATAATAATTAAAAGGTTTTTATAGTGAGTTAAATATATTGGAGTTTCTTTGTTTAGACGTGTTATTAAAACTGTAAAACATTGCATTAAAAAAATGATAAAAAATATTATTGAAAAATACATTTTTAAGATAATATTCTGTCAGCACAATGCAACTCTTAATCATTTTAACTATTTTTTTTTTTTTTATTATTTTTATCAATAGTTACATTTTATTTTAACTAGTTTTTCTTTTTTGCAAAGTTTTAAAGAATTAATATTTTCAATTGTTGTAAGCTTTTTAACTTGTTTTTGATACATATGCAACAGTGTTATATAACACTGTTTCAACTGGTGTACCATACTTTTCTTACTTTGACACTATTGTACATGTTTATTGTAAAAATTGACTTTTTTAGTTACAATATACATTCTATTATGTAATTTAAGCATGTTTTGCCGCTGAACTCCAGTAATCCGGCTTTTTCACTAATCCAACACATACCTGGTCTGAATTGTGTCGGATTAATGAGGGACTACTGTAGTAGTATTATTATAATTGTATATAAATATATGAAATTATTTGTTTTTTGAATAATAATTTAAACACAAAAATCCATTCTTATGTACAAATAATACAATATATTTAACACAACTTACATAAAATGGCAAGTGATGGTCCAAAAAAACAATCATATTGAATAAAAATTTTAAATAGTTAAAAAATTAAAATTTATAAAATCGTAAACTAGCCTACAAAATATACTTTATAGAACATTAGGAAACGTTATTTTTATAAAAAGACTGTGCATTAAATAAATTTTTCATAAAACGCATAAAATGGCAAGTAATATATAACATAATATTCATGTTAAGTGAAACTTTCAAAATAATTTCAAAGACAAATTTTCAAGTACTGTTTTCTGGAACCGCTTCATCACTGTCATATATTTCTTGGTCTAATATTTGTTCCTAATGTAATCTGACTTTAATTCAGCCATATTTTAACATTGAAACACATGAGTAATTGAAATAACTCAAAATATAAGAAAGGTTGTACACTCAACTACCAACCACTTTCATTTTCATGCATACTGAAGCTACTTTGGACTTCTGGCATTCTAAATGGTTCCTTTCTCTGTTAGTGCTGTTCATCCCGATCGAGATCAGCACTTTCCAAGCTGAAATATCAGTGTTTGTATTTTTCAGTGACTAAACAAATCAACCACTTGCTGTATCATTTGAGTGGAAATGGCCATTAGGAGCAGTGCAACCGTTGTACCAAACAAGTGTTGCGGACACGTACGCAAATTAATTACGACTTCTAGAGCAAGATGGTGATGGTACACCTGTTGTAACTAACGAGGGCCAATGAAAGTTGTTGTAATTTTATAAGAGCGCAAAGAGTTAAGTGATAAAAATAATGCTACAAAATTAAAATATATATTTTTCATTTAGTGTGCTGACTCCTACCTATTTGTCTACACATTTCTCCCTGTACGTTTCATCCTTGCTGTTTGGGCACTTGTTACAAGGCCAATTCGAAACTGTTTCGGATTTGGGTAAGCTGCACATTTATTTTTTCATTCTTAAAACGCTGATCGTCAACATGCATTTCGAATGGGAGTGATGTGAATGTATAGATGAGCAAATGTAGTCCTTGTAACTAATTAAGGCTGACTATACCCTATAAAATGTCAATAATTAACAGATCAATGACAAATGAAGAACTGGTGATTATCAGTTGATTGCTTTCAACATTTGTTACTACTCTGATTGGGATCAGACTTGAGAACCTTTAGCTTATGAAGCTGGGCTTTAACCAACTAAGCTACCAACTAATATTCACCAAGAATCAAACAGATCAGATAATGTTAGAAGCGATAATGCTGTGCAGTTAATTAAAACTGATTAAGAGCACTCTTTAGCATCTTCAATATTTTTTGCACCTATAACTTATATCTTATGTTTATATAAATTCGAAATCTCTACTCTGGTTGGAGATATTTCCAACTAGCCTGGAAAAACTACAATAATGTAGTTTTATACATTATTTGTAGTTGTAATCACCGTACATTCTTTAGTTAGAATATAAATTGTTTAAAAACACTTTCATGTTGTTTTTATACATTTAGCCTTTTCATATGATATTCACCAACAATAAGGAATTTTGAGAATTATCCACAAAATTTGCAGTACCTCTGCACGACAAGTTAACTTCTTGGGTAATCATAAGTTTGTTGTAAATTATAAGTTCATAATCACGTTTTAAAAGCATGAATATATAAAAAGTGATTTTGGCATTTTGTATATATATGATAGTACTAAACCACAATCTTTATGAAACATTAAATGTATATGAAAAATTCCCTGATACTTAAACATTAAATTTTACAGTAAGTTTCCAACTCTCATGAAGTTTTTGAATCTTACTAAATCTAAATACTTAGAGATTAAAAATCATTCATGTTTATAAATGTTAATTCTTTCTGATATTTTTTAGCCTCTCATAATTAAAGGGTTTATTTTAAGAGAGAAATTGTGATTTTGAACATTTACATAGATTTTAGTTATTAGTGTTGTTCTTGATTTTAAACAACTACAATAGATATTCCATCAATAGGAATATTTGTGCGAGTAATTTGGTTAGTTAGTGAGGCTCGCAACCACAGCTGGTTTAAACTGCATTACATTTAAATGGAACTACACTAGCGCTCAATGGACCACAAAACAGCTTTTAGAGACTCAAAATTTAACAGCGGATGGGAAATCTATTTGTGTTTAAAATCAATGGTATTATACAAAGAAATTTGTTCAAAGCACACTACGTATTGTTATTAGTTTTGTGTTAATTAGTGAGGTCTATGTCAAAATGAAAAAGACAAAACACAAACCATATTGGTTGGGCCAGTTAGTGTCGCGTTGAGGATGTTCGTCTGGGTTGAAGCCTTCTTTGGTGAAATGAGGCAAGGAAGATGCTACATTCCCTTCCTTCTTGAATACTCGAGCACTTGCCATTTCATACCAAACTCTCACAAGAATTTCAGCACTTTATGGACACTGTCAATGTGCATAATATTTTGGACATGTTGTTCTCTGGGTTTAGCCTAAAAATTTTTACAAGAATAAGCTTTCAAGGAGTTTGAAAATTAACTTACTCCACTGGCATTAAAGTTGACAGAAAAAGGGACACATTGCCTTGTCCATACTGTTGCTCTCTGCATCCAACTCACGATTGAAAATATAGCAGCCATCCATTCAGAGATCTGTTCAAAGCATAGGTAAATTTCAAACAGTAGCTTTGTCGGAATCTTGGATTTCACTGACTTCTTTTGTGGCATCTCCTCTGGCTCTTTTTTATCCTAGACGATTGTTAGTGTTGACTTTCGCCAATTTCTTCATCTGACGCTATATTCTCCTCTGTTTCCTGGTTGATGCTTCAAATTCCCTTTCAATGTATGAATGCTGCTCTTTGAAAATGTCTGCGACATTACTGATTGAATAGTATTGTTCTTCTCAAAAGGAAATTGTTTATTAGTAAGAACTTCTTCAGTTGAAACTATATAATTCCATGACTGTGAAGGTAAGTGAAGTTAGTTATTTTAGTATTGGTTCTGTTGGTTATCACAAGTCCAGCTACTTCGTTCACATATGTTTCTGTTGGTACTGTTGAATGTCACCAGGAGTACAAGTCCAGTTACTTCGTTCACATATGTTTCTGTTGGTACTGTTGAATGTCACTAGGTATATATATCCAGTTACTTCGTTCACATTTGTTTCTGTTGGTACTGTTGGATGTCACCAGGAGTACAAGTCCAGTTACTTTGTTCACGTATGTTTCTGTTGGTACCGTTGGATGTCGCTAGGAGTACAAGTACAGTTACTTTGTTCACGTATGTTTCCGTTGGTAATGTTCGATGTCATTAGGAGTACAAGTACAGTTACTTTGTTCACGTATGTTTCTGTTGGTACTGTTGGATGTCGCCAGGAGTACAAGTTACTTTGTTCACGTATGTTTCCGTTGGTAATGTCCGATGTCATTAGAAGTACAAGTACAGTTACTTTGTTCACGTATGTTTCTGTTGGTACTGTTGGATGTCGCCAGGAGTACAAGTACAGTTACTTTGTTCACGTATGTTTCCGTTGGTAATGTTCGATGTCATTAGGAGTACAAGTACAGTTACTTTGTTCACGTATGTTTCTGTTGGTACTGTTGGATGTCACCAGGAGTACAAGTCCAGTTACTTTGTTCACGTATGTTTCTGTTGGTACTGTTGGATGTCGCCAGGAGTACAAGTACAGTTACTTTGTTCACGTATGTTTCCGTTGGTACTGTTCGATGTCATTAGGAGTACAAGTACAGTTACTTTGTTCACGTATGTTTCTGTTGGTGCTGTTGGATGTCGCCAGGAGTACAAGTACAGTTACTTTGTTCACGTATGTTTCCGTTGGTACTGTTCGATGTCATCAGGAGTACAAGTCCAGTTACTTTGTTCACGTATGTTTCTGTTGGTGCTGTTGGATGTCGCCAGGAGTACAAGTACAGTTACTTTGTTCACGTATGTTTCCGTTGGTACTGTTCGATGTCATTAGGAGTACAAGTGCAGTTACTTTGTTCACGTATGTTTCTGTTGGTGCTGTTGGATGTCGCCAGGAGTACAAGTACAGTTACTTTGTTCACGTATGTTTCCGTTGGTACTGTTCGATGTCATCAGGAGTACAAGTCCAGTTACTTTGTTCACGTATGTTTCTGTTGGTGCTGTTGGATGTCGCCAGGAGTACAAGTACAGTTACTTTGTTCACGTATGTTTCCGTTGGTACTGTTCGATGTCATTAGGAGTACAAGTACAGTTACTTTGTTTACATATTTTTTTGTTGAAAGTTACCTGGAGTACAAGTCCAGTTACTTCATTTACATATGTTTCTGTAGGAACTGTTTGATGTCACCAGGTTTAGGAGTCCACGTACTTCACTTACATATGTTTCTGTTGGTACTGTTGAATGTCACTAGGTATATATATCCAGTTACTTCACTCACATATGTTTCTGTTGGTACTGTTGAATGTCACTAGGTATATATATATCCAGTTAGTTCACTCACATATGTTTCTGTTTGTACTGTTTATTGTCACCAGGTGTAGAAGTCCAGTTACTTCACTCACATATGTTTCTGTTGGTACTGTTGAATGTCACTAGGTATATATATATCCAGTTACTTCACTTACATATGTTTCTGTTGGTACTGTTTAATGTCACCAGGTGTAGAAGTCCAGTTAGTTCACTCACATATGTTTCTGTTGGTACTGTTTAATGTCACCAGGTGTAGAAGTCCAGTTACTTCACTCACATATGTTTCTGTTGGTACTATTGAATGTCACTAGGTATATATATCCAGTTACTTCACTCACATATGTTTCTGTTGGTACTGTTGAATGTCACTAGGTATATATATATATCCAGTTACTTCACTCACATATGTTTCTGTTGGTACTGTTGAATGTCACTAGGTATATATATCCAGTTACTTCACTCACATATGTTTCTGTTGGTACTGTTGAATGTCACTAGGTATATATATATATCCAGTTACTTCACTTACATATGTTTCTGTTGGTACTGTTTATTGTCACCAGGTGTAGAAGTCCAGTTACTTCACTCACATATGTTTCTGTTGGTACTGTTGAATGTCACTAGGTATATATATATCCAGTTACTTCACTTACATATGTTTCTGTTGGTACTGTTTAATGTCACCAGGTGTAGAAGTCCAGTTAGTTCACTCACATATGTTTCTGTTGGTACTGTTTAATGTCACCAGGTGTAGAAGTCCAGTTACTTCACTCACATATGTTTCTGTTGGTACTGTTGAATGTCACTAGGTATATATATCCAGTTACTTCACTCACATATGTTTCTGTTGGTACTGTTGAATGTCACTAGGTATATATATATATATATATATATATATATATATATATATATATATATATATATATCCAGTTACTTCACTCACATATGTTTCTGTTGGTACTGTTGAATGTCACTAGGTATATATATTTAGTTACTTCACTCACATATGTTTCTGTTGGTACTGTTGAATGTCACTAGGTATATATATATCCAGTTACTTCACTCACATATGTTTCTGTTGGTACTGTTGAATGTCACTAGGTATATATATATCCAGTTACTTCACTCACATATGTTTCTGTTTGTACTGTTTAATGTCACCAGGTGTAGAAGTCCAGGCACTTCATTCATATATGTTTTAGTTTACATATGAAACTAGATTAACCCATCAATGTTTTTGAAATAAGTCTGTATATACTCCTAAATACCAAGTGATAAGGATTCTTTACACTCTTTGGCTTTGTACGTGAGAGATATTCCTTCCCCACTACAAACTAATTATGATAAGCGATGCTCCTGATCAAGAGTCATCATAAATAATAAACAGCTCCCCTGACGTGTTTTTACTAGGTACAAAATATATGTCAAACTTAAGTGACACAATGTATACAAAAATCATCTGTTCCGGAAATAATAGAGAAATAACAATTACAACACTAACCAATATACAATTGGATATCTGGCTGTAGTTTGTCCACATTTCATAAATAAACTTATTAATATTCTTATTGAAAGTGAAGTTTCATCTTAGTACACTCAGCTGGTTGTAATAGTGAAGTACTCTGTACGAGCCGCTGTTTGTATACGAAAAAATTATCAAGGTATAAAATCTGTGCTTAAAACTTAGTATAGGAATATGGTTTATAAGCTTATCATTATCAGTAAGGTAAATACATACAAAAATCACAGGACCTAACAAATGTCCAGATCCAAAGTCACATCCAGATCCACATCAGGTGAGAATATAGAGTATAATCCCACCTGAAAAAATTATAACAGATATTTTTATATTGTTTTATAGTGGATATTATCAGACTTAGTAACTCCCTGCCTAAAATATAATTTAAAAAATGTAAGAATACATTAGTATTATGAATATGTATTGCTTGAGATTAGAATCTTATTTCTTGTTTTAGGAAGCCGTCAAAATCCCTACTTAAGCCTGCTGAGATTTGCGATCTATTAAAAGTTGCAATCATAGTATTATGTACTGTGTTTATGTTTTTTATTGACACATCAATGATGTACCACCTTATAAAAAGCCAGTCTGTCATAAAACTGTACATCTTCTACAATATGCTAGAGGTACATTTTTGGCTGGATTCTATTATTAGCTATAGTATTATAGAAAACAATAAATGTTATGTATTTTTCCTCTTATAACAAGAAGAAGTATTTAGAAATTGTACCAAGAATACATGAATATTCAGTGATAATATATTTTTCAGTTAAAAAATAATTTAAATTTTAAGCTTGAAAAGTAATCTGAAATTAGCTTTATGTATTATTTAGTATGAAATTGCTATTTTCCTTCAATTTTAATAATGGAACTATGAAACTATGTTTTGTTAATTTTCTCAAATGTGGAACTCAAATTTTATAATAGTCTTTTGTACATTTATCAATTGTTTTCTTTTAGGTATGTGATAGGTTGTTCTCTGCATTTGGCCAAGATTTGATAGATTCATTATTTTGGACAGCAACAGAACCCCGAGGTCGCAAACGTGACCATATTGGTGTTTTACCACACTTTGTTTTTGTCATTATTTATGTCTGTATCCTTTTAACCTAGTTAATTTTTTTAATTTTTAATCTTAAGAATTTGTTGTATAATTTCCAGTCATACCATACCAATTGGTTTGTTTCAAAATTTAAATCTTTTAACTCTCATGCTTGTCAAATATGATGTATGGTCAAATTGTTCAAGGAATCACTTGAGATGTATTTTTTGGATTAAGTTACAAACTTACAAACCTACTTTCTCTCAAAATACTCTCCTCCTGGAACAACACACTTGCTCCAACGATCATAAAGTTGTTCATAACACTTTTTAAATTAATTTTTTTTTAATTCAATGATTTTTTACATATTTTCTCTTGACAGCTTCAGCATTGATGTTTTTAGCTGTGTGAACAGGAAGATTTCGTCCGGTGTGAGGTCAGGCGAGTAGGGAGGATATTCTAGTATGGTAACACTGCTTGGCTGGGTAGTTACGTACTAACAGGGATCAATGTGCAGGGGCATTGTCATGTAGCAATTTTTTCTGCCCATTTTTCAGATCTCGTAAGCGCCTAAGAATTTCTGTGTAAAGTGCTTAATTCTCTGTTTGGCCTTCAGGAATGAACTCACAGTTAACTAAACCATTGTAGTAAAAAAAAGCTCCAGCATAACTTTTCCTTTAATTTTATCCAAGCAAAAATTTTCCCACCCTGGTAATGTTATTTTTTATTCAGAAGACTGACATTTTGTTAAGACACAGTTAACTAAACCATTGTAGTAAAAAAAAGCTCCAGCATAACTTTTCCTTTAATTTTATCCAAGCAAAATTTTCCCACCCTGGTAATGTTATTTTTTATTCAGAAGACTGTCATTTTGTTTAAGGGTGTACAGAAAACACCATGTTTTGTCACTAGTAATATTTTTTTTCTTCCAAAAAACAGGATCTGCATTGACCATATCAATAAACTCACCAGCCTTTGTAATCCATTTATGGTCTGGTCAACATTTTTGGAACCACTTCCAAACAAACTCGACGCATGTTTAAATGGTGATGAATGGTGTAGACACTGCCTTGTGATAAATTTACCTCAGATGTGATTTCATGAATTGTTATTCTTCTGTTTGCATAGATAATCTGCTGAAATCACTCAATGTTGTTATTTGTGGTTGCAGTCGTAGGGCAGTCCATTACAAGGGTTATCTTCAATGTTAATGCGACCTTCACGAAAACATTAGTACCATTGATAAACATGGCTTTTCTTTATTGTCTCATTTCCGTGCACTTGAATTAACATGTGAAGTGTCTCAGAAAGTGACTTTTCAAGCAAATCATAAAATGTAATGTTGCTTTCTGTTCATTAAATGCCATTTAAAAAAAGAGACAATGTAAACATGCAAATACACAAAAAGCACTTTCCACAGGGGAACAATGGTGGCTGAGCGATACTCGCACTACCAATATTCCTTCTAGAGTAGTATCAGCTGATATATACCAAAATTCCCATTGGCAACCACGCTGTGTGTCTTTGGACATCGATCCAGGAAGATTTTGACTCTACCTCTCGTATGTCTAAAATATGAATCAAATTTTTCTAAATTTATTGTTTCATCCTTTAGCTTGTAACAATTAAATATCAACAATAATGCTGTGCTTTTAGTTTGATACCATTGATTATACTGTCAGAAAATATATTGTAATATTAGAAATGTTATGAAAATATGATCCTTTTGTGATTTGTATTGTAAAAATCTAAGGTAGTTTTGTCTTTAGTGAAATGTTTCATTAAATATCTGTCAAGCAGAAAGGCTATGGAATGCAGCATTCTGTTATATATTGCTAAATATATAATAAATTAAGTTCTTTATGGTAAGAACTGTTATGTATAGGTAAAGTATATTATTCTATTCAAAAGTATGCATTTTTCATTCTTTCATATATTATTTATTTTACTTTCTCCCTTATAAGTTAGCATAGAGAAATTATTGTGATAGTAAATAAAATTGTTGTTTTGTAAGTTGGTCTAAAAGCCCATTTAAGGACCCCCTGAACCCAAGTGTTTTTTTTTTTTTTTTTTTTTTTTTTTTTTTTTTTTTTTTTTTTAGTGTCTCTCCGTATGTGTGTCTGTGCACTTCGCTGGAGACTAAACAGATGGATAGATTTTTATTAAATTTTGTATGTAGGTGTGTTTAGCCAATATCTCTAGAATATTTTTTTCCCTTTTTTGAAATGTTAGTTTTTTATTTTTATGAACAAAAAGCATACAAAAATGGAGTTTTCTCGAAAACGGCTGTATTGGTTTTGATTGAATTTTCAGGAAAGATGTAGTTACAATTTAAAATATTTGAGTAAAAACTGCATGTCCCTAACTTTCATATTTTTTTTAGTTTTAACAATTTTTTTATACAGATTTGAAATTTTTATGTTTCATAAAACAAAACCAGTATACTATAAATCAAAGTTATTCTTAATCTACTTACTGCCTGACATTAATTAAACTATGGAAATGTTTTACAAATTTGGCTTCTTGGCCCTTTTTCTCTATTTGAAACCATTATTCCTCAAAACAGACCTGCTTTTGAAAGTTAGAGAACAACTAAAGCATGGCACAGGCTTCTATTTGCTTTAAAGTCAAAGGCCAATATCCTTAATAGAAGCCCCTCTTAAGACTCACCACTTCAATAATGTCAGCCTTGGGACACAAACAGCCCCACATGAGACTGAAGGCTAGCTCAAACAAACTTTGTTGACAGGATCGCAGCAGTCATGATTCATTCCAAAAGCACATTCAGAAAATAGAAGGGTTATTAAGTAAGGTGATTTCTTCACGAGACTGAGGCCTTTCTTTACAATATCTTAGGGAATAATTTGTGAGGCGTAACGCTGAGCTCAACAAAATCAGTAATAATTTGTGAGGCTTAAGGCTGAGCTCAACAACACAGCTGAAGACAAAAATCCCCTGCAAGGCCATTTCCTGAGCTTCCCCATGAAGCCAAAAGGCCAAGATCCAAAAGCGGAGCCAATGTATAATTTCTTTACAAGGCCATAAGCAAATCTCTCCAGCAATACTCATTATTGAGGAACCAAAAAGTGAAGCTAGTCTCTGTACAATAAAGATTCATTTGGATCCTCTATCAATCACTAGCTAAATGACGTCAATATTTGCCTACTTCAGAGTGTCTCAAAAATTTGACTGTAAGTAGATCCAATTAGAAACATTTTAGTTTGTCAAGTAAATAAGAATATTTTTTTGGGAGGTTAAAATTACATGTGAACTCAACTGAACAAAAGATTGCTAATTAATTATAAACATGAGTTTTAAGGTACAGGTATGCATGCCGTTTTAAAGGAAAAATGAGGATTGTCAACGCTGCAAATTATTATTATGTCAACCTTACAGTTAATTAAGTTAGTTTACACGTATATGTAAAAAGAGGAAAAGAGTCATTCACAATCCTCGTGAAGTTCTTTTTAATAGCATACTCACTGTAGTCTTCTACTTAAATGTGCCTTAGTAAACTTTCAAAAAGCTTTCTCAAAAGAAGTCTTCAAGTTAAAAAACTACTTTACACAGCTACTTCCCAATCATGTATGATCAAATGATCTCAATGGCAGTGGTAATAAAGCAGCTCATGTTTTATATCTGCTGGTCTCATGAATAATACATTTTTTATCAATTCTTTAGAGACTACATTCTTTACATATAAAAAGTAATTTCTCAGTAACAATAGAGATTGATTTTAAACTGAATACCAGTTTATTTTGTGTTACAAACCAGCATGACAAATTACTGATGGACCCTTATTTCTTTTTAACTGGAATGTTTTATCCATATTTTATGCGTGATTGTGTTGGGATAATTCTTACACAGCCCTTTCGTGGAATGAATTATAATACTTACCATGTTTATGATTCAGACTCAGTTAAAAAAGCATGCCTTAACATGATCCAGTCCTGCACTCAATGTTGGTGCTTTGTCAAGCCACAACTCTCAATGTTGCCATCAACTCAAGCAATAAGGCTCTGCTTACTATCATGATATCCAACAACGTAAGTTATGTTATGTTTAATTATTACATACAGTCAAACTTAGTTTATTCAACTGAATTAGAACAGGAAATAATGTGCAAAGATAAATACAGCACAGTGTACTTAAAAATAATAAATATATGATCAATACATGATATAAAACATATATTCATATCAATTAAACACATTTAGATCATATTTACTTTTTTTGTAAAAAGCAATCATTGTTTTAAGAGAATTTGGAACACAACATCTGGGCAAGGCATTCTCGCAGATGTTTAAGAGCCGTCGTTTCTGCTCAGGTAGATGGCTGCTCTGATAGAGTCAACGTAATGTCAGGTAGATGCTCAAAATAAACCATAAGCCAGTCGAGCTGTCAAGGTAACCATGATTAGTAATCAAGGTAAACATTAGCGCCCGTAATCAATAGAAAAAGCTACCAAACCTAAATTAAATGCAACCAGACTGAAAAAACTGAAACTCTGGATTACTTTGGACATAATAAAACTTATTAGAAAAAGAAATAAAATTAGTAAATTTGTTAACAAATCCACTCAATCCTGAATATAGAATGCAATATCTTGATCTAAGAGGAAATATTAACCACAAATTCAAATTAGCTAAAACCAATTACTATAAAACCCAATTTCATAATTCGATAAGCAATCCAAAATTGTTTTGGAAAACCATTCGAGAAATTTCTGGTTTAGGGAAAGCAAAAAATAAAATAAAATTCAATAACACCATGGAAGGTGGTCCGTTGGAAACTGCGAATTTATTCAATGAATATTTTTCTCAAATTGAAAAGAATCTGGTCGATAAAATTCCTCCTTCAGGTCCTCCTGTAGTACATAATTCAGGTTTTCAAGCTGAATGTGAGTTTTCATTAAGTCCTGTGACGGAGGAACAAGTGAATCAGTGTATTAGGTCCCTCAGGGGTGGCTCTGCTCCCGGTTACGATAATGTTCCTACAAGAGCAGTAAAAGATAATATATAAATTTTAATTAATCCATTAACGTATATTATGAATCAAAGTATAACCTTGGTACTTTTTCCTAAGGTATTTAAAATAGCAAAAGTAATTCCTTTACACAAAAAAAAAAAAAATTATAAGGCAGATCTTAATAATTATCGCCCTATATCTTTATTGAATGGTCTATCTAAAATTCTTGAAAAAGATCCAAACCCAAAATTATCTACCCGAAGACAATAAGCTACTGTGTGACAGTCAGTTTGGCTTTAGGAAAGGAATAAACTCTTCTGATACATTTTATTTAATTAATGAACATATTTTGAATTCAGTTAAACACAACAATAACCTACTTATATGCTTTATTGATCTTGCCAGAGCATTTGATTCTTTAGATAGAAATATTCTTTTTGAGTCTAATAAAAACTCGGTTGGAACAAAATAAGTTAACGATGAATATCTCCAAAACCAAATGTTTACCAATTGCACTGAGGGAAGGGATCAAGGGGCTACCCTTAATTGTTCACACATGTGGCAATTATATGAATTATGATTGTGACTGTTACAAAGTAAGAGTCAGCCAATAGGTTGGAGTTATCTATGACAATGAGTTAAAACAGGAGGTTCATATTGCATATATAATAATAACAAAATTAGAAAGTTAATCTTTGCCTTCAAGCAACTTTATGGAATTTGAGATTTTAATTCAATTAAGTCTGTTTATTATGTACACGTCCAATCAGTATTACAATATGGGATTATCTGCTGGGGAAGAGTATACAGAACAACTCAATTTAAACCATAAATCCGTACTGAAATCATCCTTGATAAAGGAAAATCATTTCCTTCAATTTAATTATTTAAACCCACAAAAGTTCTAACAATTAGGCAGCTACTTATTCGTACACTTATGCAATTTATTTTTACACGGAAATTACTACATTTGGCTGTTAACTTAAATCATTACGAAACGCAGCATGCAGTAGGCTTAAACCCCTTAGTTCCGAACATTTTAAAAACAGTTAATTATGCTTGTTCACATTACTTTGCTCACCTGTTGTTTAGAAATGTACCAAACCCTCTTAAATTTCCACAAGTCAGCTTATACGTTTATAAAACAATGATAACCAATTGGTTGAAGGATCTGGAGTAGGAATCAGTTCTGAGTATAGATGACTGCTTCATTACATTGCACTCCCTTCGTCCCTCCGACTTTCTGCCTCTTGCATTTGATTTCATTTTACTGCATACTTTTTTTCATAGTAACTAATCTAAAGTTATTCAACATTTTTTTGTTTTAAATATTGTCTAAAATGTTTTAAATATTTATTTTATTTCATTGCTATAATTCATTTAATTGTGTATTTTATTTAATCCTGACTAAGAGTAGTCCATTAGTATTAATTTTCACTGTGCTGTTTAAGATTGAGCTTTTTTTATCATTTTTTTATTTTTTGAATTTAAGAACTCCCTTCCACGTACAAGCCTTGGGCATATGTGGAAGGCACTCTTATATATAACAGTAACTATTTTATTTATTTACCTTTTGTCTAACCATATATATGAATTGATATATCAATGTATATATTTCTGTCATGTAACTATGTAATTTATGTAACCTTATGCTTTGTGTATTTTAGTGAGTGATTAAAGAATTTGATTTGATTTTCAATTGATGACACGGTATTGTGCGCAGAACTTCTGTTGCGCAATGAGATCTCGTCCCACACTGAATTGATGGTATGCAACGAGACCCCGAGATGAATGACCAAGAAATTATAACAACGCAGTGAACGTGTTAATTTACCTAGTACTTTACATTTGTGACAAAAATGTCCAGGCACTTTTTGCATAGGAATGTGAAAATAGCAAAGCACTATAAGTTTTAAGTTTTAATATTTGTTTGCATTTTTAAATAATAGTTTATAGGTAAAACATGTGTTATAAAAATGTAAGCAAATAATTAAAACTTAAATGAAAAGGAAACTGTAGGGAAATGTAGCTGAATAAAACTGAAACAGATACAATGTATCAAAATGTAACTATATAAAGCAGTATCAAATCAACTGTATCGAGTAAAAATAAAATGTCTGGCCAACATTGAGGCTTCTTATGAGCTAACTGACTAGAGCAAGAGAGAGAAGAAAGTACCCCTCCCGTACCACATCTTTCAGGGAGAAGAAAATACCCCTCCCACACCACATCTTTCAAAGAGAAGAAAATACCCCTCCCGTACCACATCTTTCAAAGAGAAGAAAGTACCCCTCCCGCACCACATCTTTCAGGGAGAAGAAAATACCCCTCCCGCACCACATCTTTCAGGGAGAAGAAAATACCCCTCCCGCACCACATCTTTCAAAGAGAAGAAAGTACCCCTCCCGCACCACATCTTTCAGGGAGAAGAAAATACCCCTCCCGCACCACATCTTTCAAAGAGAAGAAAGTACCCCTCCCGCACCACATCTTTCAGAGAGAAGAAAGTACCCCTCCCGCACCACATCTTTCAGGGAGAAGAAAGTACCCCTCCCGCACCACATCTTTCAGGGAGAAGAAAGTACCCCTCCCGCACCACATCTTTCAGGGAGAAGAAAATACCCCTCCCGCACCACATCTTTCAGAGAGAAGAAAGTACCCCCAAAGAGAGAAAGTACCCCTCCCGCACCACATCTTTCAGGGAGAAGAAAATACCCCTCCCGCACCACATCTTTCAGAGAGAAGAAAGTACCCCTCCCGCACCACATCTTTCAGAGAGAAGAAAGTGCCCCTCCCGCACCACATCTTTCAGGGAGAAGAAAGTACCACTCCCGCACCACATCTTTCAGGGAGAAGAAAGTACCCCTCCCGCACCACATCTTTCAGGGAGAAGAAAGTACCCCTCCCGCACCACATCTTTCAGAGAGAAGAAAGTACCCCTCCCGCACCACATCTTTCAGGGAGAAGAAAGTACCTCTCCCACACCACATCTTTCAGGGAGAAGAAAGTACCTCTCCCACACCACATCTTTCAAAGAGAAGAAAGTACCCCTCCCGCACCACATCTTTCAAAGATATTCAGCAAATATTTTATACCATTATTCATACAAATAAATTCTGTAACTCTGGTTTTCACACAAATTTAAGGTTATTAGGATATTTAGCTTTAAAATTTTAAAATGGTCGCTATTTTGAAAAAGGTCATTGTACAAAAATAAAATTTATATGATATAATCTTGATACATTCATACCGATCTTCATGATTTTATTTCAAATCTCTTCAGAAATATTTGTTAAACTCACAAACAGAAGGATAATCGTGTGAGATTTGTACCTATGACTTTTTTTGTTTTAGCCCAAGGAATGACCTCTAGAAGTTTGGCTTCCTTCTTACGGGACACCCTGTATAGTAATTTATTAGTAATTTGAGTTGAATATTGTATGATTTGTTGGTATGAAGGATCAGAGGCTTTGGCTTTTGGCCAGCATTGTCTGAAGTTTAATTCCCAGTTGAGCTGACAGTTGGTACCAAAGTAATTAAATAATGAAAGTGCTTAGATCTGAGGCTCATTGTGAACTGGCAAGTAATGTTGGAACAAAATTACTTACCGAAGTTGAGTATAACCTTGAATTATAAAAATTACAGTTATGAGAATTAGGTTACGTCTTGATATTTATAATAATTAGAGGTTTATTGTATTATCTATGTAATAACTCTGTTCTCCATCCATAATATTCTCTATGGTAACTCTAACTTAATTATCCAAATACATCTACAGGTTGTCTTAAATTGTTCAATTTGTGTAGTTTGTAGAGCTGAAGGGCAGTGTGTTCAAGAAGTTTGACAAGAACAATTTGTTCCAAGTGGCATGTAGTGATGTTCGGGAGCGGTTCCATCTCTTTGTGCTGCTCTTCATTGTTGTATTACAGACTATGAAGGAGTATTCTTGGAAAGAAGGTTAATATTATTTTATTTTCTACTCAACAAACAAAATAACATTTGAATAGAAAACCAAACTTAGTTTTTAAATGTATTTTTGAAATAACTGTAATGTGCAGGTTTTTTTTTTCCTATCTTCTTGCACTAATGCAAAAGCACTAGGCTGGTTAACTTAATTAACGTTAAAAAAATAAATTCTGAATATTATCCTCATATATGATAAGTTTATTTTTGTTTGAATTTGAATATCAAAACCAATGCTTAACCGTTGCCTCAGCATGGTCTCTTTGGAAAAAAAGAAATGTAAAAATCTATTTTAATCTCTGCAAGGAGTTGAGTCCAAGTATTTGGTATCTTTTCTGAGTTGTTTAACCCTTAAGCCTAAAGACAATTTCACCTACAATATCTTCACCTTTTTTTTGTCATAAGACACTGAACAATGTTGTTATAAGAAATCTATCTCAATGGACCCAGCTTTGTATGTTCTGGTAGTAAAAAGATAACTCGACTTGTTGAAGAAGATTGTAGAAGTTGAACCTTGAATTTCAGTGGACTCTGTCTCTAAGCTTGATTCCCATTGGGCCTAAGTAATTGGGCTGAATAATTACTGTCGGCACTTATGGCGTAATGCTATAACCCAGCTATTTGGGAACAAAGTTTTGAGTAGATTGTAGGTGATAGGTTCTATGCTCAATCCTCTTAAAGTGGTGCATTCGATTTTCTGTGAGTTTATTAATAAAACGCTAAGACAAAACCGTTCAAAGTACAAATTAAAAAAACCGTTCATAGTTGTACAAAATTTAATTTGTACTTTGAACGGTTTTGTCTTAATGTTGATTTAAAATCAGTTAAATTCACCACTTCAAAAGGCCATAAGTTCTAATGTAGTGGTTAAAATGTGTTTAAAATATTTGTCCTGTATCAAGAAAAGGTACATTAACTAATTTTGATTATAAAATTGGAAAATAATTAACTCGCCAAAAACCGAGTGCATCACCTTAATACCAACATGGCCATCAACATGGGCACTAGTAGAAAAGCCTGGGGTATCCGTGTTGGGTGGTAGTCAGGGTCTGGATATTGTATAGGAAAGAGAACTGAGTAACAGGCTTGTCAATTAGCTGAAAATACAACCATTACTACGTGGTTCGGATCCCACGTTATGCTGTAGGTCTCTTAGTTTTATTAGGCTTAAATGACCATTGTCATTACTAATAACTAGAGCTTCCAGTAATGACCGCGTCAAGGTGTTATCTACAATATTTACATCACCAAACATTTTGCCCGTGCTGTGATGTGGCATCCTCAGTGTTATCTCTTAAACTGAAGTGGTAATACAACCTCACGGCTACATAATTTACATCACCAAACATTTTGCCCATGCTGTGATGTGGCATCCTCAGTGTTATCTCTGAGACTGAAGTGGTAATACAACCTCAGCTACATAATTTACATCACCAAACATTTTGCCCATGCTGTGATGTGGCATCCTCAGTGTTATCTCTGAGACTGAAGTGGTAATACTATGTCACGGCTACATAGCCAAGACTCGTTAAACCAGTTATGCAGGGGAGGGGCAACACCAATCACATGACTCGCCCTGGTTCAACATGAGACACCCCACCAATTGAGTGATCATTGGTGTCCATTTTGTTTTAATATGTATAGTATTGGTTCCTATGCCTTTGGAATTGTTAAACTGTCATCTTTATTGAAAATTTTGTCATTCTTAAATATTTCTATTGCTTCTCATACAATTTGTGGCTAGTAATACGGGATATTAGCCAGAACCTTGGTTTTATTGAATAAAATCCTATGTTTCGTATTAGTGCAATGTTCTGCGACCACTGATGTTTTTGTATCTTCATTTCTTGCATGCCTAATATGTTGTTCGAGTCTTGTGAAAATCAACCTTTAGTTTCTCCTATGTATACTGACCCACAGCTACATGGGATTTCGTACACACCAGGTGCATACAAAGAAAGTTTATCCTTGACTGGTTTCAATCAGTTCTTAAGTTTGTGGAAGGACAATTCTTAAGTCTTATGTAAAATGTTTTTATATTTCCCTTGTCTTGGCTATATAGCCATGAGGTTGTAAATCTACTTCAGTCTCAGAGATACCACTGAGGATGCCACATCACAGCATGGGTGAAACAAATATTGTAGATAACACCCTGTCACGGTTGTTACCGGAAGCTTCAGTTATTAGTAATGTAGATCTCTTAGTTGCCCTGGCTATTGGGCCATTATTATTATTGGGTGGGCGGGTGGGTTAGTACCATTGTACGTGTATGGGTGGGCGGGTGGGTTAGTACCACTGTGCATGTATGGGTGGGCGGATGAGTCAATACCCCTGTGCGTGTATGGGTGTGCGGGTGGGTCAGTATCACTGTGCGTGTATGGCTGGGTGGGTGGGTCAGTACCTCTGTGCATATATGGGTGGGCGGGTGGGTCAGTACCTCTGTGCGTGTATGGGTGGGCAGGTGGGTCAGTACCACTGTACGTTTATAAATCTCTTTCTGGGGAACAGTCGACCTTAGTAACAATTGACTATACTTGTTCTTTTACACTCATCACACTAATTTGCCCCTCTTATTCGTCCATACCTCTATGATCAACATCTACTAATGAATTATAATAATGAATAATACTTGCTATTTTTTATGAACAAATGAAATTAAATATGTCTTTATTTTTTTAAGGCGAGGTTAGGACTAAACCGTCCTCTCTACCACCTAACCTTAAAACAAAACTGAATACTAGAGGAAATATAAAGAAATTTAGTTGTGTTTCTTTTTCAGCAAGCGCAAGTAAATCTCTAGTGTAAAATTTATAACACAGCCCTAATGAAATGATATACCTAATAATAAACAAAACTTTTCATCCTTCAACATTCAAGTTTGAAATAACCAAACTAAACATTTAGAGACCCAGTTATTCAGTATTTCATATTTACTTAGAAGGCGTGAAGTAGATTAAGTATTTTCAGATGATTATTAATAGGCAATTGAATTTTTTCATAATTGTCACGCCAGAAATAGATTATCATTATTTTTATGTAATAATTTTCAGCCAAAACATTTTTATATTGTTAAATTTAGTAGTGAATTTGATTTTGAAGTATCCACAATTTTTATAACACTAGTGTTATATATATTAATAGCAGGCAATTATAATAAGTTTCTGGTAAGGCTCAATCCATTCTCAGTAGATATTACAAAATGGAGTGGTTACACTATTACCATAAGAGCGAATCTAAACATAAATTTAAATGTAATAAGAAAGAAAAATCGGCCTGAGCCTTTTGAACAAAACAATTAAATTCAGTTTTACAAACTTGTACAACACTTAATTTAATTGAATTATAAATCCTTAAAAAGAACAATTTATTTATATTCCAACTTGATGAATCAATCCCTTACTATCAGTATTATTTTCATTTTCTTAAAAAATGTTAACCCTCCGATGGTTCACTATTTTACCTCTGGTGGTTCAGCCCATTTTTGCCAATTTGCAGCCTTATTTTTAAAAATCTGTAAAAAATTTATTTTTTATCTAAATAGGGTTTATTATACATCATTTTGTTCATAAAACTATGGAGTATTATTATATGTATTTCAAAATGACTTAACAAGTAGTTTGGGATTTTCTTTAACGGAGAGAAGAGGAAGAATAAGAAAATCCACAATGTTTTTCACACTTTACACACACACAAAATTTTCACTATGTACAATAAAAAAATTCTAATATAGCCTTTTTGTGCAGAATTTATAACTGAATAAGAAAATATAAACTTGTAAGGACTTCATTACTAAAATAAATAAGTTATGTACAAAAAACTATATACAGGCGCAATGGTGAAAACCGCTCAATCTGACTCACTCCCGCTGATGGGAGCTCTTCTTTTCCTGTTACCCCTAGATGGTCTCCAGAAGTGTTGTAATTAGGAGTCTCCAGAATCATTGAACAACTCCCTATCAATCTCACTCGTATGTAATTCAGACATTTTCACGTAAAAACCACTAAAAACGAAACATTATTACGACCAAAACAACGAAGATGCGACACAGTAGTAAACAACAATGGCGCGCTGACAGTTGGAACTGTCAATTATGGAATTGTATTTTTTTTAGTCTAGGCCAACGCCATCCAAATAAGACTTCCACCAGACTAAACAGTAGAACCAGCTGTTTCAAATGACATATGATATAGGATGTTTAGTGAAGGATGAACACCCGTAAGAAACGAAATAGTGAAGGTCGATTTTTCGACTCTAAACCATAGCAGATACGTTGTAAAGGTCGATCGTTCGACATTAAACCATCGGAGGGTTAAGAAATAACAGTCAATATTGTTGATGTTTCATGCTACTATGAAATGTTATCAATACTTCTTATACTTTTGATGCATTGAATCACATCAAATCTTCCACACCCTTAGATCTTAGAGATAACAATTAAAATCCTTTGGATGCCAACAAGCTTTAGCCAATGTTTGTGTTTTAGAGACTTTGTGGATGCTAGTACCAGACTGTATCATAGTTATGCTGGCTGAGATGTTAGTAGATTGGGTCAAACATGCCTTCATCACACGCTTCAACGAGTTGCCGTTTATGGTCTACCGTGACTACACTCTTAGTCTTGCCTATGACATGGCTCAGACAAGGCAGAAGAATGTATGTAAAAACTTTCATTACAGACAAAGTAGATATAATCTGTTTACATTTAGGCACAAAAATTGGACATGCTTCTGTTTGCCAAAAAAGATCAGATCAAAACAGCATTTCTGGCCTGAAGTTAATACATCTCAAATGACTGTAATATTTGGACTTACAACACTTAATTTTATGTTCATGAATCCCAATGGTTTATTATATTTTTCAGGTATACATTGATGTACAAAACAAATATTTATGGATCGTCTCCGTAGTGATTAGTCCATATAGGAAGTGAGGATGTTTTTACATCTACTATTTAACAAAATAAAATACTAGAAAGTAATGTATAGTAATCATTTCCTCTCACAACTATTTTGTTGGAATATTGGTTATGGACCGGGCAGAAAGGGATCGCCTATTGAGTGTATGCATTCAATAGACAACACATTGTGAGATATTGAAAACTAGTTTTTTCATCAATGGAGGTGTATTGTTCAATGGCCACCAAACCAACTACCGCACAGGCTGACTATATTCAAATAAAAATTCACTTTATTCTTAATGAAACTATCAAATGTACAATAACGGCATCATAATAGCAATTTAACTTCTTATTAATTTTATAATTAATAAGCAACTAAACAATTTTATTATTTTTACAATATCTGTTCATTGTAATAATCTACAAATTACAAGTAATTTAAATTACAAAGTACTTTAATTACTAAATATTCTTTCAATTCAATTTTACATTGATTTAATTATTCACTTTGTATTTCTTTACATATTGGAAGAAAAATATATTAACTTGCATAAGTAGGCTTTTTTAAATAAATTTATTTATTATGCTTCATAACATCAAATTGTCTGTTATTCCTTGTGTTATGTTTATGTACATCTGGAAGTTTAGGAATTTTTTTGGCATTATATTTAATGAGAATAATTAATTGTTTATAAATGATAAATTCATAATTAATAGTCCTAAATCAGTTAAATTTCCTTTGCAATTAATTTTTCATTGATTCATTATTTTTCATATTTTTGATTAATCCAATAGCTACCCTTTGAAGATATAATATTTTATGTAAGATTAATTTGCTGGTCCTTCCTTAAATTTCAATGCTTTAAGTTTTGTGGGATTATTTTAACTTTAGATATGCAAAGAATAACAGTGGTATCGCTTTAAAATTTTTCTCCAGTGACAAACGATACCATTGGTATCGAATTTACAAGCCCATTTTTAATGGCTATTTTGTAACACAAATAACCTTGAAAACCTATCATATTATATATTATTCATTTTGGAATATTCTCGAGAGTAAAATATTATATTTTTATAAAAATACTCTTAACTGAAACTTTGCAAAAAAAAGACTAAGTAAAAAATTTGTACTCAAGAAATTTCCCCCACCTGAGCGTTTACGGCAAAATAGCAAACTTTTCTCCTAATATTTACAGCAGGTAATTTTTGTGTGGGAAAGAAGAGAGCTACTGTACATCTCTGAATTGCGAATTTCCTTGGCAACAAAGCAAAAACGTTTGTATTCTTTTTAACACTTTGAAGCCTAAGCCCGAAGATAGATCGGGCGACGCAAACTGGCGTACTCGCCGACGCCCGAGAATAGCTCGGGCGCCCATATTTAATTCATTATATCTTTATTATCGGCATATAATCGGGTTTAGGTCATCTGAATATGTCTTTTAGTTATCTGTTATTATATTTTATCGGTCTATTAGTTTTTTTATCTACATCTGGTCTTGGATAAATAATTATCGTAACAGCTGACGTGAGACAGCTGAGCGCGCGCCGAGCGGTATGTTTATGTCAGCATTGTTTATGTTGTTATATTTTGCTATTATATTTATTATATGTTATTATATTTAGCTTATATTATTATATTATTTATATTTAGCTTATATTAGCTTATATTATATTTAGCTTATATGTTATTATATTTTATATTATTATATGTTATTATATTTAGCTATTTTTTGTTTTACATATTTTTGTACTTATTTGTAGCTTCTGTAAAAAATAAAAAATGTACAACACCTAAAGTTTTGCCCATCATTGAAAAGAGAATTTTCTCCCCTTTACAAAGATATATAATATAACCTTTTTATGAAATTTATAAGGCATTTACAATTTTTTTAATGTGAACATAAAACCCCCAGGATTCCATGCCAAACGGAGTATTAAGGGCCCAGGCTTCAAAGTGTTAAATGGTCAATATCAATGTCATTCAAACTTTATTAGAATCGATAGTTTGTTGTATTGCCATTGAATTGTTTTCTAACTGTTACTAAGTAACAGTATGGTTTCTAAAGTTGATTGTTTTATATATATATATATATATATATATATATATATATATATATATATATATATATATACGTTATGAAGTTTTCAACAATAAATAAATATTTAGGGTGCCTATTCATAGCTTGAATTTAATTTATATCAGCTGTTGTAAAAGACGAATGGTGTTCGGTTGCGTGCTGATGCGCAACGGTGGTTAGTTAGTAGGTTAAAAAATAATATATTGAAAATGGAATGTAAAAATGACAGTTTATTAAACACTGAATATGAATTTAGATGAATGAATAAAACAATGAATATAATACCGGAAACTAATCTATAATAATTATGAAAGTTAAAAACTGGAATATAAATGAGGTAAATTAGAAGGAGGACGGAGCTGAGTGCGTCCGTTGCTTCTCGCTTCTAACTTGACACAGATAAAAAATGGAATGAAATGAGGTAAATTAGAAGGACGGAGCTGAGTGTGTCCGTTGCTTCTCGCTTCTATCTTGACACTGTCCCCTTCCCCCGAAGGGTAGAGGGCCTGGGGGGTTCGGACCTTCACCAGCCATGGCAAAGACCCAACAAATGGCCATCTTAGTTATTTTGGTCAGCCGCTACACTATGCGTGTTCGTGTTTTACAGTTATTGTTACAGTGTTTGTGTGTTTTTATATTTTATTGTAATTACTTTTATTAATAAAAGGTGGTTTATTTTTCCAATCTTACCCATTTTAGTCCTCCTCAACAAGGAGGAAGCAAAAGTACCCATGACAATGCAAGTAACTCCGATTAGTAAATCTGAGAAATTGTTTGCAATATCTTTTTCTTTTCATGATTTATGTTTGGTTTTGTGTTACTGATGTGTTTATATTGATTTACAATCATACTTTTACTCACAAACTTAGTTTTTAGATCACTGGAGCATAAATGTTCAACTCTTTATACATAATAATTTTTCAAAAATTGTATTTCATTGAGTATAATAAAATGCTTATATGCATTTTATCTAAATAAAAATTGTATTTTCGGAAATGAAATTTTATATTGTACAAAATAAACTAGCTTTTATGAAGTAAATGTATAGTTGATAATTTTTATGGTTATAAATTTGCATATAACCATAACTTCAAAAATTACTAACTTTTGAAAAATTTAGAAAATTGAAAATAGAAATATTCATCATATAAAATTTGAACCAGACTTTTACTATATCTTGAAAAGAAAGTTTTTTACACATTTTGTATATTTTGATTTTGCCAAAAAAATTTTTGTTATTATTTACTATCATGGGATATCTCAAGATTTACAAACTTTCATATTTTACTTACAACAAAAACTATACACCTATATATATATATATATATATATATATATATATATATATATATATATATATAAAACATTTCAAAGCGTACATAAATGTTATTTAGCTATTTCGGAACAGAACGATATAAAACATGGTACAGTTTTGTGCAAAAAGTATTTTTTACAGATTTTTAAAGTATTAAGCTCGAAACAGTGAAAACTGGCCTGCCACTTTAGATTTTCATAGCTGCCACGTCTAGGGTTAAGTCATAGTATAACATTTTTAAATTATTCAGATCACATATGTAAGTAAGCCGTTTAGTGCAAATATACCTGTACTAATTTGTTCCAAATAAATTCTACATGATAATTCCAATTTAAAGTTACCGTCTACTTTTAATCCTAAATTTTACGTATGTACTAGTAGGGATGGGTTGGTCCTTTAAGTCGCTTCTCGGTTCTATCGGTTTATTGACTTGACCGATTCGTCATTCTGTCCTCAACGTGAATTTTAGTAATGACCTTATTTCGTCATTTTGGTCCTCAAGGGGAAAAAATGTAAATTACGAAATATAGTAATTCGGTCCCCAAAGGGTTAATTATCATGTATTTGTTACCTCCAGAACTTCCTAAATATTAAAAAATCCACAAAGCTACACTGATATAAGACTAAATATTATTTGATTAAGTAATTTTAATGAAATCTAATAATATTAGTAAACAACAATTACCAACAGGATAATTGTATTAAGGCCTAGAAAGGCTTTAATATTCCGCTTTAAAAGGCTACCCAAACCTTGTCAAAAAGGATTAAAGAA
>JAQJVL010005868.1:0-32457 GCA_035578905.1 Stictocephala bisonia | reverse complement strand
TTTCCTTTCAAAACTTAAAATTTGGGTTTAAAATTTCAAATGGATTTTTTGCTAAATTGTAATAAAACAAAAAACATACTATTTCATCTTAAGCCTAGTTCTATTTCATTGGATGAAAATTTTGTGGATTCGATTAAATTTTTGGGGGTTTATATTGACAATCAGCTGACCTGGAACGATCACATAGACTATTTAAATAAACGACTATCAAGGGTAATTTATCTTTTGAATAGATTGAACGATATTGTACCAAAAAATTATATAAGAACAGCCTATTTTGCATATTTTCAGTCTGTATTCAGGTACGGTTTAGTTCTTTATGGTAATTGTACCAGAATTAAAGAACTATTAACTTTACAAAAAAAAGCTTTAAGAGTTCTTAAGAAATGTGACTCCAGAGAACACTGCAAACCGCTTTTTATTGATTTCCAATTTCAAACCATTATAAATCTTTACATATTTGACTTGGTTACTTATACTATTACAAATTCAGAATTTTTAAAATTCAAACAATCTTTCCATAACTATAATACACGTGGAAAGAAAAATGCTAAAATTGACTTTTTTCGTTTGAATAAGACTCTGGATAGTCATATAGTATTGTCCCTTAAAATTTACAATTTTTTGGAACCTAAAATTAATCAGTACTCTTTTTCTGAATTCAAAAATAAATTTTACTGCTGGCTTTTAAAAACCCCATTTTATAATTTAGATGAATTTTTTAACGCAATTGACCTTAATTTTTAATTTAAAGTACACATTTTTTATTACTAATTTGACTTTAAAGTCTACTGGTAGATTCATAAATAGTCTAATTTTAGTAATTAGTATGTATGACACAAGCTATTGCAATAGCTGCTGCTATGACATTGTCAATGATGTAAAATTTGTGTGGCAAATAAAAATTATTATTATTATTATTATTATTATTATATTAAAGAGTAAAGACCTTGCCGGCGTGTTGGCTCAGTGGCTAACACTTCGGACTGTGTATGGCAAGGTTCGAATCCCCAAATGAGCTAACGGTTGGTACTTCACTTGTTGATTAAATTTCATGCACAGGCCTGTAAGCCCATGTGAGCTGGCAAGTGAAATTGTAAAAAATTAATAATTTCTTTTTGAGAGTACAATTTTAATTCTATGTTTATGTAGGTAGGTATATATGTATATAATTTATTTTAGTTTTATAAGTGTATTTATTTATTATTTAGACCATGTTATAAGTGTATAGAGAACAAAGGAAAACCCAAACCACTGGATAAAATATATATTTAAATGTCTATGTTTTATCCATTTTATTGATTTATTTTATTATTTAGAATATGTGATATTTTTAATTAAATTATTTTTCTTAATATTTTTAATGTAATGCCCAATTAAAAATGTTGTTGAGGCCAGTGTTGAGTTGTCTTCAACCCCTTGTGACCGTCAGGAATAGGAGTTGGCCTGGTAGTATCATGCTGACAACAGCCCAACTCGCTTCTCGACATACAATCGAGCAAGTGTCTCATTTTTAACATTATCACACATACAATATTGCACAAGAAATAAAAACATGATAACGGATGATATTAGTGGTTTTTAAATATAGTTCCAAATAACATGGCTTTTATATTGCTTTATTATTATGGTGTTTTCTTTAGTGGGCTGTAAATAACATTCTTGTTAAATAAAACATTCATGTATTTATTTTTTTTAATGCCTTATAATGCATACACACACAGTTAAGTAATTTCCCATATCAATAAAAACCATACATATTACCGAAGTTTCATTTATATTCCGATTTGTCGATAGTTAGTAACACTAGTCAATCATTAAGTTATTTAACATTTTTATTCACGACGTTTGCCTTGAAATTGAGTAAAAAAATTAAATTTTGGTAAAAATCAATTTTAATTCAGTGTTATTCCTATAATTGTTAAAAAATTAACTATACATTTAGATTAATATTATAATTGACTATTTTTAATATTAGTTATATAAAAGTTATGCAATTTAAATATTGAATGCGATAGGTTATTTGAAATGTCTAAAAAATTAGGTTAACCAACCTCTCCACAACACGGGCAGTCTCCTGATATCAGATTGAAACTGGTTTCATTTGTAGGCACAGCTTGGAACCACTGAAACAAGGACATACAAGTACTGCAGGAATCATAATGCCATAAAAGTGCACTAAAGTTATACTCAAACTTTCATAACTTTTAATAGTACAAAGAAAATCTTGAAATTATCTATAGGTATTAGGAAATATGTATGACCTATAAAAAATATTTTTATTTATTATTTTTTAAGTTTTAAATTTAAATGGCTTTGTTTATGAATATGTAACCCTCTTAACGTAAAGCTCAAACGTTTGTTAGTACAGGGATCGGGCATGTATGTCTGTAGTCTATTACAACTAAAAACTATCTTTTGAAATTGAATATTACCTGAGCGAGGCAGGATATGTGAAAGTTGGAGTCACATTTGGTGTTGTTGCACACTTTAGTTGGCAGTGTCTGATCGTCAAGACGTAGAATGAAGCATATAGAGCATTCGCCTCCCTGTTGACAGAGCTCACTCTCATGGTCGGGTAATGGGAACTGGCTCAGATTCAGTAAAGATAGCAGATTGTCTAGTACACTACTGTCTTCGTCCCAGCCATCTGTCTGGCAAAGGATGGTAATAAGCTGATTTCCAAAATTTAATAAATCAAAGTAGTTTTTTTTAATGATAATAAAGAATAAGTTTCTCACTGTCCCCCTAACTACCATACTTAAACCTTCCTCGCTTGGCCTTCATATCTAGTCAAGGGGCTCTACTCTCTAAACTCCCCTCACTCTACTCAAGTAAGTGAACTGAGCAGCCACGCCTCCCAGACCCTTGTTGTTCTATTGAAGACTCGCTTGGCCTGTGTTTTATAAACAGCTAATCAAAAGTAAATAAAAACTTACTAACAAATTATAATTAACTAAAAAGTAAATAAAAGTTTCAAACCAATCGAATTATAAATTGGTATGGAACCGGATGTCAATAAAACTCAACAATAGGTGGTACTGTGTATTAATATTTAAATTCAAAGTCAATTATAAATATAATATTTTTCTTCATAAATGATGTTAAGCAATATCATTTATTGGGGAAAAAGTATCTTAAAGTGTTAATCTAAATTTCTCCACTTCTGTTCAGTCAATTTTTTACGATTGAGTAAAAGACATACAAACATTAGCATCTATATCCATTCTTATGAGTTATATTATTATTGTCATTTATAATATAAGTAGAATATATTAACGTTCACAGTAATTTTATATAAGTCATCAACATAGTATATTTGTAACAATCCAATAAAATACATTTCATTTCTTGATCTCTATATTCTCTAATTTCAGTTATCACTCATTAATTTGATTATAATGTCAAAAAGTAAAAAAACATACTCCGTTACTTTTTTCTTAATGATTCAAATTTTTCTCCAGTTATTATTTTTCTAATTAAAAGAGGAGCTGAAAATATAAGTGTTGAAAGTGTAGCTTGATTAGCCCAGTGTGCCTCATTTAATTGGACCACCATGTTATAAGACACATTGTTGTGACCATGAGCAATTTTTTAATTGTATAAATATACTCCTTAGAAAGCGTGCAACTTAATTTTACCTTAAGTTTCCTTTCCATTGAATTTATGAATGGAGTTACTGCAGTTTCTGGTCCCAGGAATGTTATATCAGGACATGTATTTACATCCTTGGGATTTATTGTGATAAGCATTGAAACATTATCACCTGAAACATTGAATTAAAAATCTGAATTAGTTACGTTTAAAGATTTTCATGGAATTATATTTTCTTTATATTAATTTTGTCCAAAATAATACTAACCAAGGACATATTTAGACAATAGAAAGGAGTGCTCCCATTATGAACGTATACTTGAAAATGATAATTGTAGTGTAATTCGGAACATATACTATAAACAACAAAAAAGTGAGACTATAAATCAATAAGTTGACCAATCTTAACATGTGTGAAAATAAAACAATCTTATCCAAGCAATATGGTTTCTAAAAAATATGAGAAAAATACTATTTTCCTTAAGGTATAACTGAATAGTATTTTATTTATACTTATGAAAAGAAATCTTATAATAAGCTTAATTTCTAAAGACACGTGAACTATACCAATAATTATCCTGCAATGTGTATCCTTGAAAGTGGGATGTTCAGGATCTATAAACCATGTATTTTTTGTAATATGTTTATAAGTGTTCCAAAAAGTTTGAAATGATTCCACCAGACTTTGAAAGATTTTAAAGATTTCCACCAAACTGTTTGCCTAAAAAAAAACATAATACAAACGCAAAAATAACAGAATTGAAATCATAAATATAAATATTTATATGCTGTCTTATTGTAAAGCCAACAACCTTTGAAGAGTTGCAGCATTATGCTCTACTAATTAAGACCTTTGATTTGATAGACAACTCGATCTGTGCTTGTTGTAGGTATTAAAAATTTTCTTCTGACTCCTTGTAAGATGTCACCCTGAGATTGCAGAGGTGCAATGAATGTGTTAAAGTAGATGCATTGTTGTATTATCACAATCTGATAAAATAAGGTTACTTACATTCTTACATACTGCTCAAACTGTTAGAAAAATTCTATAACATCCTTAGCTAAAACATGTTTTAAGAACTCAAAAATTGTCACTGAATAAGTGGCAGTGGATGTATACACAAAGTATAACACAATTTAAATAAAGTTTATATGTAAAAAATAGCATTAGGGATCTGATTGTCCTTGTTTCCGCTTTTAATAAAGTACAACCGAAGAACCTTATAAACGAATAGATGCTGGACAGGGAAAATTGTTGATAATTGATACAAGAGACAGGAGCTCATTATTTTGTTTTTCTTAAGAAATTATACATGAAGAATAATTTTAAGTGACCCTTAGAATTTCTTTATTCGGTTCTTGATGGAATTTCGATGGATTTAAATTAAACATTTTTAATAATTCCACCATTTTTTATTAATGCATTTTCACCAGTTATGGCATTGATATGAATCTGTGTTTTAATTGAAGAGTACTTTTAAAAAACATATGTTTATTATTTTTACTTTATTATTGTTGTTTTTAAATGACTACTGGGCCTTGCTTTGATTGTTCGAATATCTTGGTTATGTATAGTTTTATGTCAATTACAGCTAAATATTTTGTCATTCATTATTCTTCTGTTTTCTTAGTTCAATTTAATTGACATAAATATTCATTAAATACTATGGATAAACTTCTTCGTCCAGATAAACTTATTACAGACCCTAACTCACACAATTCTACCTATGAATAGCTTCATTGGAAATGTACTTTTGACAACTTTATATCTGGTGTAGAAAACATTGATGACAAAGGTAAGTTATCTCTTTTAGTAAACTATGTATCACCAACAGTCTACACATTGTTCAATGATTGTGACAAGTATTCAGATGCTATTGGAAATTTGACAGCTGCCTATGTAAAGCCTAAAAATGAAGTTTTCTCTCCTCATAAATTAGCAATTAGAAGCCAGGCACCACATGAGTCAGTGTCACAATATTTCACAATTTTACAACAGTTAAGTCAAGATTGTGAATTTAAATCAGTATCTGCTCAAGAAAATAAAGAAGCTCACGTGTTAGACGCCTTCATACGAGGATTACATTCACAAGAAACTCGAATGCGACTACTTGAAAACCACTCTCTCACATTGAAACAAGCTTATGAACAAGCTTTAGCTTTTGAAATGGCAAAGACACAATCAAGTTCTTATTTGAATACAGACAAATTTGTAAATGCTCTTCCAACACTGAACAAACATGTCACTGTTTTAGCTAATGAGACTGGATGCAATTCATGTACAGAGACTTTGGCTGTTGCCACAAATCAAAAATGTTACTTCTGTGGAAGACCAAAACATGCCAGAATTAAGTGTCCAGCAAAAGAAGCTACATGTCATTACTGCAACAAAATAGGTCATTTCGCAATAGTGTGCCGTTCAAAATCTAACAAATCAAAAATAGCTGCTTCTTCCACAGGCGTCAAATCAACGAACGATTTTGCTGAAGGTAATGTAATTTCAGTAATTGCTCCTGCATGTTTGTCTAAAACACTGGTTGATTTAACTGTTAATGGAGTGAATGCCAAAGCTTTAGTAGATAGTGGGAGCTCTTCAAGCTACATAGACAAACAATTTGCAAAAGATCTAAGTTTAGTTCTGAAACCTCAATCTAATAAAATATCAATGGCTTCCAAGTCATTATCATGCACAATTAAGTATACCTGTAATGTAAACTTGAAACTAAAAGATCAGTATTTCAAACATTTTCCAGTTTCAGTATTACCAAATTCTTGTGTTGATTTCATAATAGGCCATGACATACTGCAACAATATGAAAAAGTTGTAATTTAGTTTAAAGGTTCCAAGCCCTCTTTGGAAATATGTAACTTAGCTGTTGCAAATGTCCCTGAGGCTAAGTTGTTTGAAAACTTAACTCCAGACTGTAAACCAATAGCTACTAAAAGCAGGAGTTTTTCTTTGCCAGACAGACAGTTTATTGATATGGAGATGAAACGCCTTTTAAAAGAAGGTATAATTATAGAAAGTAAATCACCATGGAGAGCCCAAGTTGTCGTCGTTGCTAATGAAAATCATAAGAAACGTATGTGTGTTGACTACTCACAAACCATAAATAAATTTACTCAACTGGATGCTTATCCTCTTCCTCGGGTTAATGATATTATCAATAAAGTAGCCCAGTATTCTATATTCAGCACTATTGATCTGAGTAGTGCTTATCACCAAGTTCCAATCAGTTTGAAAGATAGACCGTACACCGCTTTCGAAGCAAATGGCAAACTATACGAATTTTGTAGGATTCCTTTTGGTGTAACGAATGGGGTTCCATGTTTTCAGAGGTTTATTGATGAGATAATTAAAACTGAAGAGCTGCAAGGTACTTTCGCTTATTTAGATGATGTTACCATTTGCGGAAATAATCAAGAAGAACACGATGCAAATATACAGAAGTTCATGGAAGCCGTGGAGAAATACAATTTAACAATCAATAAAGAAAAGAGTACTTTTTCAAAAGGATCCATAAACTTGCTAGGCAATACGATTTCTGATCATATCATTCGTCCAGATCCAACTAGGCTTCAACCTCTTCTAGACTTTCCTATTCCAAACAACTTGGCAGCTTTACGCAGGGTGATGGGAATGTTCGCCCACTATTCTAAGTGGATTCCTAACTTTTCAAACAAATTGCGGCCTCTTGTTGAATCTAAAAGGTTTCCTTTAGATGCACGAGCTGTTGATGCTTTCAATTAGATCAAATCAATGATTGTTAAATCAGCTGTTTATTCAATTGATGAAAATGCTAGTTTTGAGGTTGAAACAGATGCGTCTGATCAAGCCATAGGAGCAACTTTATCACAGGCTGGTAGACCGGTTGCATTCTTTTCTAGGACACTGTCACAAACAGAGCGACGGCATTGTGCTGTAGAACGTGAGGCCTACGCTATTGTTGAATCACTCCGAAAATGGAAACATTTTCTTGTTGGAAAGCATTTTAAACTTATAACAGATCAACAGTCACTTTCTTTCATGCTAAACCAAAAACAATCAAATCGAATTAAAAATGAAAAGATTCTCCGATGGCGTTTGGAACTATCTACCTATCACTTCGATATTGTCTACAGGCCTGGCAAAAGTAATGCTGCTGCCGATGCCTTTTCTAGAATATGTGCCTCTGTAAATGAGATCTCAAGTCCTACTCTTAGTCAGCTGCATACGCATATGTGTCATCCAGGCGTTACACGAATGTTTCATTGGATACGATGCAAGAATTTGCCATTTTCAATTAATGAGGTCAGGGAGATGACAAGAAATTGTAAGATTTGTTGCGAAATCAAACCTAACTATTTGAAGACTGAAGGAAAGCTCATTAAAGCCACTGCACCTTTTGAGAGGTTAAATCTAGATTTTAAAGGCCCTATACCTTCTTCCTCAAGAAATCGATACTTCCTGACAATAATTGATGAATATTCAAGATTCCCTTTTGCGATACCATGTGCAGATCTATCCTCAGCTACAATAATAGAAAATTTGAAACGTCTTTTCTATATTTTCGGCACACCTTCATATATTCATTCTGATCGAGGTTCATCTTTCATGAGTGCAGAGCTTAAAACTTTTCTAACTTCAATTGGAACAGCTTCAAGTCACACAACTGCCTACAACCCACAAGGCAATGGACAAACTGAAAGATACAATGGAGTAATTTGGAAAACAATCATGCTAGCACTCAAGTCTAAAAACCTAGAAGTTAATCGGTGGGAATGTGTCCTAGGCGAAGCTTTACATGCCATACGTTCATTGCTTTGCACTTCAACAAATGAAACACCCCATGAAAGAATGTTTAAACACCAAAGACGAAGTTCTTATGGTTCATCTTTACCTTCATGGCTGTCTGTACCAGGGCATGTATTGATGAAAAGACATGCCAACTCTTCAAAATATGATCCGCAAGTTCAAGAAGTGTCACTGTTAGAGGTTAATCCCAACTACGCCTTTGTTCAGCTTCCTGATGGGACGGAAACCACAGTATCTTTGAGATACTTGGCTCCTCGAGGAACAGAAGACTATTCTGTTTTAGAAAATAGTAATGTATCACCACCTTTAAGGGATGATAAACTACTGCAATCTCAATCGCTAAATACGCAACAGGAAGAAGATGATCGTCTGTCGCCAAGTAGTTCTCAAAACAATTTAGAAGATGGTTTCCCAGATGGAAGTCTGCGATCTTCATGTGATAGTCAGCGACCTCAAAGAATTAGAAGGCCCCCTAACTATTTAAAAGATTACGTGTCTTCATCGTTGAGAGGGGGAAAATGATATGAATCTGTGTTTTAATTGAAGAGTACTTTTAAAAAAACATATGTTTATTATTTTTACTTTATTATTGTTGTTTTTAAATGACTACTGGGCCTTGCTTTGATTGTTCGAATATCTTGGTTATGTATAGTTTTATGTCAATTACAGCTAAATGTTTTGTCATTCATTATTCTTCTGTTTTCTTAGTTCAGGCATCTTCATATCATAATAACCAAATTGTACACAAATATAAAATATTGACCCTTAGAAATCTGTCTTGAAACTATCTCTGAAATATATGAACCCATATTGTAAACTTGAATTAAATAAGAAAAACTACGTGATAAACAGCAAAAGTTACTAAAAAAAAATTAAATTTTGTAATTTGACAACGTAAATTGCTATGAATGTCCGAAAAGTGTTGCTCAAAAGTAAAATTTTAAAATATAGTTACCAAACACTTCTTTAACTTTTCTAAGACTGAGCATTTGCAAGCAGAATCATTACACGTTGAAGTATGAAATTTAACCCTTTCAGTGCCAACAGTAGATAGATTTGCCTACAAAGTACCAGTTTGTAGGCAAGGTTTTCGAGGGGTGGGTGGGTTGGAGGACTCGGTCGGCATACGGCGGGCGTGCGGACATCGGTGGCGTAAGTGGTTTGAGTTTGGCTTGGTGTTGTAGACGTTGCGTTTAATACATCACAACAATTAGCTGGTATTTAGCAGACAAGAGGGGCTCTGTCGCTGGTGTAGTCGTTGCAAGTGGCTGTGTGTGTCTGGGTTCTGTACCACCGCGTATCGGGTTGTGGTTTTAGCAAGTGTGTGTGTGTGTGTGTGTGTGTGTGACTGTGTTCAGCAAGTAAGAGTAGCTGTACCCAATGTGCCGAGTCCAGCAAGTAGCTGTACTCAAGATATTGTGGTGTGTGTTGTAAATTCAGCTGCGTGACTGCGTCCAGCAAGAAGGCCCTGGGCTGTGGAAGACAGCGTGGACGAGACGTGCAAGGTCTTGCTATGTGCTGCCGCTGCTGCTACTGTATAAAACAAGATAAAGGAGGAAAAAAAAAAAGATTTCTATAGTATTACGCATTTATTTTCGAAAAGCTACAGGAGCTGTGATCAGATTTTGTACATTTTGCTATATATGATAATTTATGTTCGATGACTGCTGATAGGAGTGACGTCAGTTTCGCAATGTGAGCTTCAAACCTGATTCGGTCGGCAGCAACAAAAATCCATGGGGAAGTTCTGTCTTCTTCTTCTTCATATATAGTATGTACTGCGGTGACTGGAGGATTGGAGAACGTCAAGCACTGCATAATTTGACAAGTTCAATATCGCAGACTTGTTTGGGCTGCTTTAAAAAGGTTTCCTCCGCTTCCTTTTCCGACTTTTGCCGCCTGTACTGAATGTACTTACAGAACGGTGAGTTGAACTCATGATCATGAGCTATGTCATCATAAGGTTCCCACCTAAATAAAATTACTCCACAGTAAACACACTTTGTGCTGTCCACAGTGTTGGCAATCCTTACAAACCCATGTTCGGCCAACTGTCGAGGAGTGGGTGTGTATGTTTCCAATCAGTGAACGTCATGTCGATCTTGGACAAGTTTTGCATACACCAAGACGCCATTTTGCTAACATTGGTCTGCGTGCAGTTAAATCCAGAAGCGTAGACGCTATGCCAAAGACACGGAGGGTCTTCTTCTTCACTGTTCTCAGTCGGGATTAGTTTCTCTGGCAAACGTGGACATCCCAATTCTTCCAAACTGAACACAACGCACCGGTTGTCAAACAGTCGCCCCAGTACCTTTGCTTTTTCCAGAGTCGACGTGTAGAGTAATTCTATGTCAGCACAAGTGCTTTGCAGCGCTTCACCCAGCATCTTGTAGTCAGTGAATCCAGCATCAAAATCCAGCCCGTGATAGTGCTTACTGAGCCATCGGTTACGGCGCACAGTGTCATTCCAGCCTGAAGGAGTGTTTTCTTTTGGCGGTCTAAAGATCCAATGTTGAACACACATGGTGTCAACGTCCATAATGGAGAGCTCCTTGATTATAGACGTACCGTCCTGGGCGGCAAAAGCGCTAAAGTCGATGACTGCCTTCCTGATCATGATGCTACACTGACTGTAGCGCAACCTCAGCCCACCAATTTATAGCGCTAAGCCACGCCCTAAACGAGCTTGCGAACAAGATTTGTAGAGGGATCGTAGGTAAACGATTTATCGTGAATAATTAGACAGTAAGCGCAGGTGTTTTGAGAAAACTGGTTAGCTGCCTCAAAATCAATGCGTATATCAACTGGTGCGGCTCTCATGGTCTCGTTTTGTTTAGAGCAATCGATCACTACAATAGGCGCGATCCTTTTAAACAGCTCTTTGCTCAACAGTGGGCGCGTAATTGTTCCATAATAACTCTCTTGGAAACGAGTATACATGTCGTACAAAACTGCGTAATGATTGTTTCCAAAATCTGGTTTTAAATCATCATACGGATACGAGATTGAGTTAAGATGTAATTTTAAATTGGTCAAATCACAATGATCAAAGTGAGCAGCATTCTTTTCCATTTTGTTTCTTCGGCCCGTTTGAAAAGCCACCATCTCATACCTTGGTTTTTCCAGTTGAGAAGCAGTCTTTACAGCCCACGTTTGCCGTGAAGTATTTGGCAGCGCTGGATACTCGTACAATTCCCATGACCTGTACTCCACAGGTATGCTAGTACCTCGACTCAAATACTTTAGCAGCTGTACACACGCTTATCGCTTAAAGTTACGCAAGGCATTCGCCAGTTTAACTTCTCCAACTTAACTTTAATGGATTCCACAGTGGCAGTTGGTGTGTCCTTATCCCACTTAACAGCATTCTTGTCACCAGAAGACCTAATTAATACCAGCTCATGGCGTGCATTTACCATAATCTTCTTGTAATCTTCGACAAAACCAAAAAGTCGGTTAAGAAGTATACAAAAGCTTAAGTTCCCCTTCTTGTCAACATTATCTTCATCAAGTCTGTACAACAGATTAGCAGACGTAGAGGCCCAACATCCGGTACTTTTCAGTTCCAATTCACTCAGTGACGCATATCCCTTTAGTGTAGTAGTAATACCAGGATTCTTCACCCTGTCAATCTCTACACCGTTCAATTCATACCGCATCTCGTCAAAGAGAAAAGCTATTGCGTTATTGACAAACTTTGTTGCGGCAGTAGCGTTGCCATCGCTTAAAAGTAGCTTACCCTCAACATGTAGATAAGAGAGAGATGGTATTACACACAAATCCTGTTGCTGTATTGGTATACGTATTTCATCATTATTGTTCAAAGTCATTGAAGCGTAGGGAAGATGAGAATGCCACTCCATATGCGTGACCGTATCATCAAACGGCACACTCTGCATAATGTCCAACATATCGTTCATTATGTAATGATATTATATCCTAGGGATTGCAAGAATCTCCGATTTGTACGTGTTAATCGTTTGACAGATCGATTGTCACTAGTAAACTTATATCTGCGCGCCGCCATTAAATAGGTTGGCTTCCTCCAATAAACGAAACCCATTACTATGCAGCCGTATCGTAATACGTTCTCCACGAAAATTCACCAATTTACCGTCTTGATCGGTAATCCTTAGTGTAACGTTATTAATATTATGCACATAAATGACAGGTACATAAATGACTGGACTCGGGGTTTCTACCAATTTATAGCCGGCCGGCACGGTGGGAAAAAATTGATAAATATCATGGGCTGGCATTCCATTAACATAAGAACCGGTGGCAATATTACATTCAACACGAATCGTGTTGATCCGAAAGATGTCCACCATTCCACTTGTAGCTACCTGACCGGGTTTAATAACCTCTTTCTTAAACCCCAGCAACCCACCAATTGAGTTCTCCTTTGTAAAGTCCACTAAAACCGAGGACTTGATGCTCGTTTGGAGAGTGCTGTTGCTCACGGTTATTCGTACGACAGGTCTGTTGGGTAACTTACTCAGTTCAGCCTGTATATAGGCAGAAATCTGATCAACACTATACGTACCCTCTGGTATAGAAAGTACCCCCCCATCGGCACCATAGTGAAGTAGATTGTTTGTACTGTCCACATTAGGTATTGAGTTGTAAGTCTCAAGACTAAGTAGACCCATTTCCCAAACGTCGTCATCAGTCAAATGTATGGGGGGAAAAAATTCCGACCCAAGCTCCGATTTTGTTCCGCTGAAAGTAAGCGTCAGAGACATGACTGAGTAAAACACTCGCAAACATAGGTTAATAAGCAATTTATTAGGTCAGTAAAAATGCTAAACATAGGTGTCCACAAATCGTGCTCTCTGTGTGTACAGACTGGTAGTCAGTACGATTGTAAGATATGAAGTTGCCCTTAAGGTAGCGTTGCACTTCTACTGGAGGCTGTAAATCTCCGTAACTATCAAAGTAATCAACTCGATTGCCCTTTTTCTTGAAACAGACCCAGTGGGTGCCAGCACCACTGCTGCTGTCGAGATTCACAATGGTAGACTCATTTTTCCAAGGTCGTAACGGCAAAGCATCCCGCATAAAAACTCCTCTAAAATTAGGAATTGCAAAGAGCTGAGCGTAGAACGTCAAATCCTTGTCGTACAACGCACGGTTGGGCAACAAGTTTAATAATTTTTTCACACCGCTGAGTAGGGTGTCATGTAGAGACCAAGACCCTTTCGGTATGGTTGTAAGTAGAGTCCTTTACCACGTCGTAAAGCAATCGCTTCCATAGTCTCATTGTGACGTTGATGCTCTGCCAGCCTTTTTGAAGCATCTTTAATTTCAGCAATGGTCTTGGCCACTCCAGCTGCACCTCCTGCCAAACTGCCAATAGCACTAAGGCCAGCAAATATCGGCAGTAACGGTAGAACCCCTCCACTTTTTGGCAACGCCAAGACACGTTCTTTTTTCATTCTCCTAAAGTTGTTGCCGCCACTATGTTTCTTCTTTAGCCGCGCAATAGCGTTCAAGGCTATCTGCGCTGTACGTTTTAACGTCTTACTGCTGTTGTCCTTTCTACCAATTCCAGAACCACGTATGGCCGCCCTGGCGTGGCTGACTATCTTTCCAAAAGTCAAGCCCTTCTTCTGTTTCCTTCTCCTTATACCACTACCCATCGCTGTTTTCGCCTTCATAGCGTTTGTCACAAACCAAGCTGCTGCCTTTTCCCCAAACGGTACGTCTTCCGCCTTGTGTCGTGACTCCAAGTCCTTGTGTCGACTGTAAGCGATGTCGTGTTCTTTGCACGCCTCGTCTAGCGGGTTAATACCACGGTCACCTCTTGCTAAACGCTCCTGGACCACAAAAGTTATAACCGCCCACATGCAGTTCAAAAGGAAGCCTGTTGATTACGCTATTAATCAGCCCTCTGCCTCCGTAGCGCGGTTTTCTCATAATGAAACAACTTCTACAAGACTAGCTCTTTATATAGGAGTTGCATCAATCTTTGCAAATCAGTGTAACGATGAAATTCAAAAAGCAAAGTACTACATTCGCTATAAACACCGATGTGCTGGACGCTTTACTAAAAAAGAAGCAGTCCACCTTGTCCTCCAAACATGGGCCACTATTGCCAGCAAGCATTCGTTGCGTCATATGTGGTCCATCTAACTGTGGCAAGACTAATTTAATGTACAGAGTAATTGTTGACCGTTTGGGCCTTAAGTTTGCCAACCTGTACGTGTATAGTAAATCATTACAACAGCCGAAATATCAACTGTTGGCACAAATGTTCAAACTAATACCGGAAATTGGTTACTTTACATACAGCGACAGTAAAGATGTGCTTGACACTTCGCGCCCAAATTCTGTAATAATATTTGATGATGTAGCTAGCGATGGAAGTCAAGAGCAAATGAAACGTTTCTTTAGCATATGAACACGGATTCTTTTTACCTTACTCAAACGTATGCACGCCTACCCAAACACTTATTGCGAGACAATGTAAACCTTATTATGCTGTTCAAACAGGATGAACTAAACTTAAAACATGTGTACAGCGACCATGTAAATGGTGACATGACCTTTGATCAGTTTAAAGAACTATGCAAAAAGTGCTGGGAACGCAAATCACCCTACGGATTTGTCACAATCAACAAGGACTGTGAAAAGAATAATGGTCCCTACAGATGCGGTTTAGACACGTTCAATAGCGATATATAAAGGACCTAAGAGCGCATGCTTGGCTCATTTTAGCACAATGAACAGACGTGTCGAAGAACTTAATCGAGAGCGAAAAGTACAGGAGGAACTTATCAAAATGACTAGTGCGGTACGAAAGAAATATAAAGATCTGATGCGCAGTACTGACGATATGACACGGTATTTTGAAGAAAAGGCCAAGCCAATTGTACTGCCGCTACAGAAAACTGTACAGGAAGCATTACAAAACGTCCCACCCCCACCGTTTAGTGTAAAAAAGGAGATAAAAAAGGAAGAAAAGAAAGAGATTGGTAAAGAAGAGGAAGAAGAAGAAGAAGATGGGGAAGATTTAAACAAAACTATGGATACATCGACGCAGACGGATGAGGATGTAATACCTATTGTACGGGCATACCTGAAGAAATTATCTGATCCAAAAGAACGTATCCAGCTCGATAGTACGTACGGTGTAAGAGCAGATGGTGGGGAGGAACTGTAATTGGCAATTCCAAGATTGCTTTTGAAAATTTACAAGTCATTGTGCGAAACCGCAAGTACAAAGCTACAATCGGCTTGTTGGAACTGTTGTTTAAACAAAAGCCAAACAAGGATCTACTTGACGTAGACGATTTGAATGCATACAGAGAAATCCTAAAGCTAACAAACGCACATTGGCAAATGTATTCTGCCGAAAAGCCAGTAAACCGCAATAAAGGTAAAAAGTACTTGTCTGTAATCTCTGTCCTATTTCCTACGCGTCAAAAGACAGAGGAAAAAGTACAGGAGGAGGAGGAGGGGGGAGCTAAAGGTTCACTTGACTTTAAGTTATCCAATGTACGTGTAGGGGTGGGTGGGAGGGTCAGTACCGCTGTATGTGTCAGGGCGGGTGGGTGGGTCAGTACCAATGTACGTGTAGGGGTGGGTGGGTAGGTCAGTACCACTGTACGTGTAGGGGCGAGTGGGTGGGTAAAGGTATTGCACAGTTTAATGTTAACGAACTAGTAAACAGACTTAGACTACTTATAATGTCACAAAAAGCCGGCCACACCGCTCATAATGAGGAAATTGAACATATAGTAAACTCGTTGCGTTTAAATAGAATAATTGGATAACTTAAAGTGTCAGAAAATGGAAGTTGCTCGAAGAGGCATTATCAACGAGTTGCACAAGCCGGCCAGAAAACATTTTACCAGACGCAGAGTTTACGTCAAGGGTATTGATGATTTGTGGCAGGCGGACTTATGTCAAATGGATCTTTATGCACGCTTTAACAAAGGTAACAAGTACATATTGACTGTGATTGATGTATTGTCTAAATATGCTTGGGCAGTACCGGTCCGTGATAAAAAAGGAAGCAGCGTAACAGCCGCCATGCGTACAGTTTTGAAACAAAGTCATCCTCGGGTGCCGGCCAATTTACAATGTGACAATGGTACAGAGTTTTACAACAAAGAGTTTCGCAATTTGATGAACGATCATAGTATAAACCTATATAGCACGTTTACACACTTGAAGGTGTCTGTAGTTGAATGTTTTAACAGAACCTTAACGTCATGGCTTTGGAAGGAGTTCAGCTTACAGGGAAATTACAAGTGGCTGGCACTACTGCCACAACTCTTGAAACTATACAACGCGAGGGTTCACAGGTCTACTGGAATGCGACCTAAAGACGTGACAGCAAAACATGAAAAACACTTGAAAAATAAACTTAACCCTCGATCTGCTCCCCAACTAAATAAAATGAAGTTTAAAATCAATGATACTGTAAGAGTGTCAAAGTACAAGACCCTGTTTAATAAGGGATACACGCCATCTTGGAGTACAGAACTCTTTACCATTTATCGAGTGAAACTTTCTAATCCTCTAGTCTACTATTTGCGCCACTTTAAAGGTGATGATATTAAAGGAGCTTTTTACGAGGCGGAATTGCAGAAAACAAACTATCCAGACACATATCTAGTGGAAAAAATTCTCAGAAGAAAAGGAAAAAAATGTACGTTAAGTGGCTTGGTATGAACAGCCGCAGTTGGATATAATGCAATGTAGGCTAGTAATGTGTTCAGTCTACATCTTGCAATGAAACAACATTATCTGATCGACAAGTTTGGACATTCAATGTCCATTATTTACGAGGAGGAGGAGGAGGAGGAGGGTGTTAAGCCAAGTGGAGTACGTACAGTCAGTACCCAGACTGTAGACAGAGGTTACTTGGAAAGACTGTACGTAAGTCGTAGCGAACTATCAGATAAACTTGTGCAGTTAGAACAGCGTTTACGTACACTTGTCAAGACTATTACAGACGCGATTGGAAACGAGAATTTAAAATTGAATTTACTAAGAGTGCTGGAAGAAGAGATTCTGAAACAAGATCAAACTATAAAATAACTGTCTCTCACTGACCATTGTCACTTTCATGCGAGCGTTAATAGACAAATTTGGCCACCCGCTTAGAACAAAGCGGCCAAAGGAGGAGGAGGAGGTGAAGTTATGGGCCGAAGATGGTGATAGATTACTAAGTACAGGTTATGTAGAACAATTTTACGTTAGCTAAACAGATTTGGCCGATCAGTTACTTTGGTTAGAAGTACGTTTACGTGAGCTTGTAAAACGTTTAGCGCAAGAAATAGATTTAGAGGAATATCTGCAGCAGCTCATACCAAGGCTGTCTGGTGACTAAAGGTCATCTAGGGCATGGTTAGCCTTGACGGTCTACCTGCTGGAACGTGTTTGCAGCAGCCCAAGGCTGTCTAGTCGGCATGGTTAGCCTTGACGGTCTACCTGCTAAAACCGGTTAGAGCACCTTGGCCTTGATGTGAGGTGGGGGATGGGGGATATGGTCTAGCGTCAGTCATGGATCCGACACCACGCACACTGCCTGCACCACGCAAAGATTTGAACAAAGTAGTGAAACATCGTCGCAAAAGTAAGGCAGTTGAACTACCGTCATCATCAGTTATGGATGTGGAAATGATACTAGCAACGCTCACAGATGACAATGCTCAACCTGCACCACCGCCACTGCCACCTCAAGTGAACTACTACACCTACAAGCATCAAACCCCGCCACCGCAGTCTTCTTTAAAACCATGGGAACCACGTCTACTTTTACGTCAAGCCTACAAGGTAGCAGCAGAAGCTTTCGCAGTGGTCGGCCTTGAGAGTGCTGGAGACTACAATCCATCTATCTACCTCGTAAATGGTCAACAACACGCCAACCTGACCTTTGAAGATCTGATTGGATTGCGCAGCCACAGTGTTATAACACAGAAGACCGCTTCTTTGACGAAGGAGTGAGATTTTATCCACTTTACATGCACAGCATCTGTTTGGAGCCAGCCGCAACAGACACGAGTTTGATTGTTCGCAACTTTAGACAAACTGTCACAGAGCCACCTACTCAGACAGTTTCTCCGTCTCCGCAGCAGATCCCGTTCTCCTCCGCTGGATGGACTGCCCTGAAACGTTTGTTTCCTTGTATTGAAACCTACCGCGCAGTCTGCGCAGAATGGTCACCTTCAGTCAAACAACTGGTACATCGCTACGGACGTTACTTCACCCGCAGGTACAAGCCATTACTTCAGCTAAGAAGTGGTGGAGGCACGCTTAGCCCAGAAGTTGTACAGCAAGTGTCCAACGACCTGCCAACATTCCTGCAAAATTTCAACGAAACACGTCTTAAAGTGGCAGCTGCTGCTGCTACCCCAGAGGAGTATAATTATGATGACACCTACTGGTCACCATCTACTGCCTTTTCGATGTGGATAGACGCTGAAGTACGTCGCTATTGTGTGTCCAATATTGTTGACATTGTTCTTAATAATTTAAAGTATTGTTCAAACTAATCTTGTATAATAAAAAAAATTAATTACTATATAGTTTTTTTTTTATATACCTTGGGTAATGGAAATAATAATACATATTAAGAAAAAGAAATTTAAGTTTATTTTGAGGCAAAGAGTTACACATGTCATAGTAACAATGGCAAAAGTTACACACTACTACATACAATGGTGACTTCGAACAACTGTGTTTACAATGGTAAAAGTCACACACAACTATATACAATGGCAAACTAGATCAAATTAAAGAACATATTTACAATTTAATGTCAAAGTAACAATGGCAAAAGCTATACACGCACACAACTACAATGGCAACTAGATCAAATTAAAGAACGTATTCACAATTTAATGTCAAATTAACAATGACAAAAGTTACACACAACTACATACAATGGCAACTAGGAACGACTATATGTACAATGGCAAAAGTTACACACAACTACATGTAATGGCAACTAGATTAAATTAAGGAACATATTTACAGTTTAAGGATCATATTTACAATGGCAAAGAATAAGGAGCCAAGAAGTTACTGTCAAAGTAACAATGGCAAAAGTTACACACTACTACATACAATGACAACAAGGAACAACTATATTTACAATGGCAAAAGTTACACACAACTACAGACAATGGCAACTAGGAACAACTATATTTACAATGGCAAAAGTTACACACAACTACATACAATGACAACTAGGAATGACTATATTTACAATGACAAAAGTTACACACAACTACATACAATAGCAACTAGAACAAATTAAAGAACATACAATTTGAAAATTATATTTACAATGGCAAAGAATTAAGGGACGAAGCAGTTACATGTTAAGGCTCATGTTGGACGTGTTAGTGAACGTAAGCGTCAAATATTTGATTACTCTCACAGTCAAATGTTTCGCTACCGTGCTCATTGTCTTCATCAGTGTCATCATTATCATGCATATGTGTGGTTGTTCTAGTACAACTGTTATAGTCATGTAGTTCAAATAGTGGAAATAAAACACACCGATCACACCAATTGTTTTTGCTACGTAGTTTCTTAATTAACCTCCTGGGCCTGTTAGTCACATAATGTTTAATCACATTGTGAAAAGTCCAGTTCATACTGGTCCAGTACTCTAGGTAGTCTATGTCAATCCAGAGACAGTTAGTAGGGATACAATATGTCAGGAAGCAACTGCGACACAACAATAGTGGATCGCAGTCACCTATCCTGAACTCATAGTAGTTCATGTATATGTGAGCTGAAATTGAATTGCTAGGCCACAGTTCAGTGTTACTAGTCCTAGGGTGGTTAGTTACCATTATGAATTCGTCTTTGTTCAGTTCAGTCAAGTCTAGGTAGCAGTACTCATAAGTATGTACGTCGTCGGGCGGTTCAATTTCTCTCATCCACTGACGTTTTAGTCTTTGTCTAAGTAATCGTTGGATGGATAGTGGTAAGCAGTTAAACATGAGTGGTACTTCTTGAGTAGTGTCAAAAACAGTACAAGTCTTAGTCAGTGCCAAGTCATACAGTGTTTGTGGCTGTCTAGTCATCATTACTGTCATTAGAGGTGTCCTCCACACCAAGTTTGTAGTGCCCGTAGGGCAGGGTGCGTATTCCACATTCCATAATGTGCCTTTTGTCGTCTTCAGATGACAAAGACTTTTTCACTACGGTAGTGGAGACTAAACAAGCCTGCTTGCTACGTATAATGTTGAAGTGGGCCTTGTCACACTGCTGTCTCGAAAACAAGGTTTCTTTGTAGTGGGAAAAACGAATGTTTTTCTCCACATAACTACCTTTGATGCCCTTAGCTTTACGTTTTTCTGTGTCATCCTGGGAGCTAAAACGATATGCATACATTTTGGGTCTTAGCCCCACAAATTCAAACATAGCACGACCTTTGCATTCGTCTCTAAAAGTGCCGATCTTACCCTTGTTTGAATCGTCTCGCAATGGATGATCGCCATTGTACACTGACCTGTCTAGGTGTTGAGACAAAGGTGACTGCTTCATTATAGTGTACAGATCTTGTTTTGTGGTTATGTAAAAAATTATCCCATCCGTATCAATATAAGTCAACTCCAGCCTACTATCAGGAGCTTTGAAGTGCTCTTGCATTACAGTGTAGTGGAAGTTGTACATGTGTACTTTTGACACATCAAGAACAGTCATACCTACGTATATAGGCTTGTTCAACTTGACTTTACTTCGCCTCAACTGAACTGCAACAACTCCTTCGGAGATTATTTTTCATTCAACAAAGCGAGTCTGACGAACTAGCTTTTGAAACTGGTTTTCCGTTGTGACAATGCGAATGTCTACTCTGTTACGGACAGACTCCATGGTCTTGCCATAGCAAGCGTTGTTCATGAGCTTATAGAACGACTTAGCAAACGCACTAGAGGCAGCTGCTCTCTGAGCAGCATTGAAGTCTATAAACTTCTTCATCCATGGAGACTGGGAAAAACGTAAAGCTCTATGTACTTTGGTCACTTTTAGCCCAAGTTGTAACGCTTGTTGAAACACCGTATAGTGCGCAACGTAACGTTTCTTGTCATAAAGAGTGGCCATCAGTTTTTTACTACTGCCACCTAATGGGACCATTAGTTCAGGCATCAAAGGCAGATCATGCAGTTTGTCGTGAACAGCTTCGGGGACCTCTACATCGCAGTCTAGTATGAAACCGTACGGAGAGTCAACTGGCAGACAAGACCAGTCAGAAAAAGTCTCTGCCCACTTGAAATCTCCATACGGCAGAACGCTAGTCATACTATGACGTAAAGGTTTACACAATCCAGATACAGCAAGTAACTAGTCGGCTCTTCGGCTTTATAGTCATACTGATCAAGCAGTGGATTGCTGGCTTTAGCATAGCGTAAATTACATTGAACCAGTCCACCTCTGATTGCAGACTCTATCATTAACATTTGGTCAGAATCAGTAATAAGTTCTAGTGTCATTTTAGTCATGCGTAACATGGCGCTGAACGCCAAACCCGGAGCGGTATAGTGATGACAACAGTCAATTTTATATGCATTTAAACAAGTATTACGAAAGGACACAAGGGCGTCCATCAGTAGACACACGTCGAGTTTAAGGTAAAAGTCATAGTAGTCGCCAAATGTTTTCATTTGAAGTCCGTTCCACACTGTCAAGGCCTTTTCATAGTCAAATTCGCTTATGTGATCATCGTTAAGGCGGTTGTAGAATTGTTCACGGGCAGGGAGTTGAGGCTCATCAAACACTGCCGGAGATGTGACATAATCATAAGGATAGACTCCTTTGTGTTTGATGAGCGATAACTTGTCAGCTGGTACTAGTTTGGAGCTTTCCACAAGATCTATTTCAGTCAGTCCTGCTGCTAAATTAGCTAGACTTTCAGCCATGAGCCGGTAAGAGTCTAGAAATCGTAACCATATACGTCCAACACGCACAGACACGGAAATGTATTTTTCACTGTTAGAAGGGATTACTTTCACTTCGCAACCCTTAAGGCAGTCAAGGTTTTTAATAATAAAAGCTTGATCGTAATTACTAAAGTTGTGGAAGTAGACTCGAATAAAATTGGGTAATTGACATCGTAAGTTACATCTACTACATAACGTATGGCGGTAGCCACCGGTTATGTGACAGTGATCAAGTGTTTTGTCATTGGACTGCTCCACGTTAAACGAGCGGTCGCAAAGGTCACAGTGAGTTTTTAGTCTATGCATTTCGGTCTGTTCGTCAGTCATTGGTCCTACTGGGCGGTTTGTAGTGTAAAGTGTTTCTATGCGCTGTGCCAAGTCTTTTAAATATAGTAAGAAATCTTTGCCAGCATTTTGTGAACGCTGCAATTGGGGTAGTCGATATGCCGACCTCGTGCAATAAAATATCGGGCAGAGTGGATTTTACTAGCGTACAAAAACTATTAGGTTCGTGGATTTGATAGGAGTTGTCAGTGCTGGCAGTCGGCTGTAAGGTGGCCTCAAAGTCGGCTGTTACAACGATGGGAACCGGGATTTGAGTCTCATAATTGATAAACGTTAAATGGTTGTCTCCTTCTTTGGGAAGCATTACATTGCAGGGTTGGTGTTTACCGCAAAACAACATGTGCTCAGACAACCACGTTTTACTATCAGGAATGCACCTTCGTACTTCCTTGTATGTAAAACAACGTTTGCAAATTATGATTTTATTGCGGCCCTTTGCGATTTGTGGCTTGACTAATTTGGCAAAATCAGTGATAAGTACGTAGTGTGAATTGTAATTGTCTTTGATCCACAAAAGGTCAGTATGATCTTCTAGTTCCTTGTCTACAATTTGATATGGTGTGATTATATGATCTAGGCCCAATTCGAAAACATTTACACCACAACCTGGATTACGTCGTTCAAATAGTGGAATTTTTTATGGAGATAGTGGAAACTGTAAGCTGTCAAAGTTGTAGTTGTGGTGTACGTAAGCAAACGAGTTTTGGTCTAGTTTCACTTTGTCATAGTCTACGTTTTGTGGAAGACATTTGGCTATTAGACAGTACTTAAAACATGCATCATCGGTGTTTTGTATATTTAAAGTAGCTTTCCTGAGGTTAAGTTTCTTAGGTAATACAATATAGTGACCAGGAGGCTTTATATGACTGTAAAAACTTACACGTAATGCCAGAGATGTCGGTGCTACAAGACTCCAACCGCTCCCTTTAAGTTCAGCTTCGCTGGCCTCTTGAAGCATCTTGGCAGTGTCGTCTCGAAGCGTCTCGTCCAGGCTGTCCGTGGAGTGAAGTGTCTTAGTGGATGTTTTAAAATTAAACAGGTCTTGCTCGTCCGAAGGTACAAAGCTTCTAGGACCAGGTTGTGTTTAATAGATGTAGTTGGTCCTGCAGCATCGTTTTGCAGTAGCTGTCTGACTAGTGGAGAAGCAGCAGCAAGGAAAGAGTCCAGTGTTCGGTAGTAGCCATCTGGGTTGCCGATGATATAATCCTTGGCGCTCCCCAATGCTTTTTTTAAAGTGAAGTTTAAGGCAGGTGGTGGAGGAAGGCTTGTGGCCGCTACTGCAGCCTCAATAGCGGCCTTTGACGTCTTGACCAAAGGCTTTGGTTTTTTGCTAAATCTCTTTTTGTCTGGAGGAGGAGCAGGACGTCGTCTAGAAGAAGATGATCCAGCAGAGAGCAAAGAGGAGCGCTTCAGTGTAGTCCGTGAAGAAAGAAGATGAGGAGTCTGTGAGCTAGTAGTAGGCGAAGTCTGTGTTGAGCTTGTTTGTAGAGTAACGTCTTTGGCAGCAGATGGTCTAGGTGCTATTTGCTGGCCTAGCTGAGTGGCAGAAGCGACTAACTGCATGGCCATACATAGCAGACTGTGCCGGGACCTGGCTTCTTCGGTCAGGAAATATGCCTCACGGCAAGTCTGACAAAGGAGGTACTGAGCCATAGGGTGCACTGGTGGCGGTGTGTGCCTCGGCCCGCTTTTATATGATTTTGAAAAGGGCGTAGTCGACCACTGGACTTGGAAAATTTTCAGTCTTGGGGGGAAAGTAAAAGAGAAGGAGTTAAGGCGACCTTTTACCTGGTGTTGGTATTTGGTACTTTAGTATAAATACAGGAGGTGTACAGTGCTGAGTCAAACAGTCGAGGTACGCACCGCTAGATTAGCACATCTCTCGATCAGAAAGAAATAAGGTAAGATACCTTTAAAAATAATTGTTACTTTTACTATTTAAAATTATATGCTGGGTATGCTAAGTTGTTTCACATGTCGCTATTTGCAGGATTGTTGATTTCACTATGCGTAATGCGTGCTAGGCAGGGGCTTATTCACGCATGTAGTTGCTAGATTGTTGTTTCCACATTATGCTAGGTAGGGAGAAGATATTGTTTAAGTTACTATGCTAAATTGTTAATTTTACGTTATGCGTTTTTTTTTCTTTTTTTCTTTTTTCTTGCTAAGTCACGCAGCTAGTTGCTAGATTGTTGGTTTCAGATTGGCAGAAAGATATGCTGTGCTAGGTTACTATGTAGCATGTTGCTATTTGATAGATTGTTGATTCTTACTTAGATAATATGCAGGGGGCATGCCGCTAGTTACTAGATTGTTGATTTTTTACGTAGAATATATACTAAACAGGGAGTATGTTGGAATGCTAACATATGCAGCTAGTTTCTAGATTGTTAATTTTTGTACGTAGAATATATGCTGAACAGGAAGTATGCCAAGGTGCTAACTTCCAGTACTTACATGTAATGCCTTTGTGAAACGCTGCAGGGTAGTTACTAATAAATTTATGATAAACGTCGCCACTAACCTGATTTCTGTGTGCATGTAGGAATTAAAAGATTATACAAGATGCTATGCCACCTTGTTAACAGATATGAATTAATAGATAATGGTAGAAAGTGAGGACACTATGTCGCCTTGCTACAGGTTGCAAATGACACTAATTGTCTAATGCGTTTGATGGTTTGTCAATCGGAATGAATAGAAAGAGTTAGTGAGTTGTTTAGAATGTAAATGTATTCTAATTTATTCAGATGCGTCTGGCTGCTAAAACTGGTTGTCTGGTTTTTTGCTCTTGTTGCTGTTGGTTTTGTGGCAACAGTAATCTTTGACAACGTTACTGACTAATAATTATTTTCTTATGTAACTTTGTAATGTTGCTTGTATTATTATTTTTTTTTTTTTTTTCAGCTTGCTTGTAGGGTTTAGTAATTACTTCTAAGACTCAACGTAAAGCTAGGGGGGTAACAAAGCATGAAACAGGTGTACTTTATTTTATTTATTTTGATTCGGTGGTATTTTAGCGATTGGTTTGCTGAAGTCTATTGTCCAGTCTTCACAGTCGTTCTGTTGGACGATTGGTTGAGGATGCCAGTCGCATGGATTTTGATTGTAGCGGCGGCTCTCCTCTTCTAGCTTAATTTTGACCGGCAGCAACGATTGCCAAATCACTGATGCTGTAAACAAACAAGTTTATTGGCATTTTTTGACTTACATTGTAGTTAAAATATTGAGATATTGATTTACTTGGTGAGCAACGATCTGGAAAGTTTCCAGTGTAACTGGCAACACTATTTGTTTCTTGTTTGAAAGAGTAGTGTGACTTGATGTCCTTAGTATACGGGTTACCAATTGTATTTTTGTAGTTACTCAGCTTACAGTGTAAATTATTGTTAGATAATATCAGATTATTATTTGTATCTTTAAACGGTAGAAAAGTTACTTGGCTTATGGATTAATATTTGTATCTTTTAACAGTAAGTTACTCGGCTTAAAGTGTAACTTGATGTACTTAGCATACAGAATATGGATCAACTAATCTTGGATTAACTACATACTTGACCTATTGTAAGTAGATTGGCTTAAGTATGTAGGTTAACACTTTAGCAATTTATATGTTTCAATAGTTATAATATCGACTGTAGCCTCGTAAGGTCATTATCGGTTGTACAAGAGTCAAGTTATAGGTTATAAGAGATGGGATATTGTATAATAGAATAGAATTATAAAAAAAGAAAAAATAAGCAATCATAGGATACAAATGTTCATTACTATTAAGCTTACGGTGTTGAGGTTTTTTAAATGTGTATTTTTATACTATTTTTTTATTTGCGTTACAGTATGGATCTGTCAAATAAACTTAACACTTTGGCTGCTTCTCCATCGATTCCCAGAGTGGACATCAAGTCTCTCGTCCACCCGGAGGGATACTTGGTCCTGGCGGTCAGAGCAGTGCTGACAAAATATGGTAGAGCCTTGGTTGCGGAGTTTGAAACCCCCGACGGACGGAGGATGACATTCCTGCCGAAGAGGTTTGCAACACTAAACGATGAGGAAGTGGCGGATCTCAACCGAAAAAAAAATATGTCCTCCGCTGTTCGGGGGTTGAAGGAAAGTCGCCTATTGTGAATATAACATTAAATAAACGGTAATTACTTACCCGGTGATAATGGATTTTGTTGTTCTTGTTCTTCTTCCTCTTCATTGCAGTTTCTTGATGAACCGCACAATTGTCGGAGGTGACGAAGAAGTTCTTGAAACTCTCTGTTGTTGCGAGGGGCGAACTTTACGGTGAGCTGGGCTGCCATGTTGTAATTTCTTCAGAGAAAACAAGTAATTTATATAGCGCGGTCGAAAATCGGGTGCCACGACCTACAGACACACCCACATTGCATAGCAGTCCGAATGTAGTGGACAACTTTTCATTTAGTGACCCACTGCCGAGTTTACACACATATCACCAGGCTGTCAACCTCGGATGTCGGCTCGGCAGCATTACTTGGCCACCGCGTCGACTTCTTATGTAAGCACTGACACACACACACAAAACCTGCTCCAAGTTGTTCCACTTTGGGTCCACATTCTCAGACATACCACACCGCACAGCATATTAACATACACCTGAGTACAGCTACTTGCTGGACTCTGCATACTGGGTACAGCTACTTACTTGCTGGACACGGTCACAGTACACTATCACACCGTACATTATCATACACCTGAGTACAGCTACTTGCTGGACTCTGCATACTGGGTACAGCTACTTACTTGCTGGACCCGCACAGTACACAATCACACCGTACATTATCCTGAGTACAGCTACTTACTTGCTGGACGCAGTCACTCTACACAGCTGCACACCACAATACAATACTTTTAAGTACAGCCACTTGCTGGACTCTACACACACACTGAGTACAGCTACTTACTTGCTGAACACAGTCACACACGCACGCACGCGCACACACACACACACACTTGCTAAAACCACAACCCGATACGCGGTGGTACAGAACCCAGACGCACACAGCCACTTGTAACGACTACACCAGCGACAGAGCCCCTCTTGTCTGCTAAATACCAGCTAATTGTTGTGATGTATTAAACGCAACGTCTACAACACCAAGCCAAACTCAAACCACTTACGCAACCGATGTCCGCATGCTCGCCGTATACCGACTGAGTCCTCCGACCCCCTCACCCCTCAAAAACCTTGCCTACAAACTGGTACTTTGTAGGCAAATCTATCTACTGCCAACATCCTGTTAAGCCGGACATTTAGGAGTGTACTAGAAGTGTAAACGTTTGGTTAAGCCAGACATTTGCAAATAATTTGTAATTAATTAGTAAATACATATTTTTCATATATGTATATGAATCTGCTCGTGATAAACTGTTCTTTCATAAACATTTTAGTTTACATTGTAAAAACATAAATATACCATTATTATTTGTGTATATTAATGTGCCTGCATGTGAAAAGCTCGTGCCATTTTTATTTATTTTTTTGTCAATGAAGTAGTCACAATGAAATTTTACCTACAAATAGACAATTAAATTGTGCATTGTATAGCACAATTTTCTTTTTGTATACAAAATAAAACTCTACCTATTTTTTTTTTAATATAGGCAAAAAGACAAGAAATTATAAAATATATTTTGGTAAGTAGTTTTATTTTTTTGTTTTTTTTTTTTAGGCATTATTATTTATATATCTATAATGTGTGTCGTTCCTCAATAACAAAAAGAGTTAAAGCCTTTTCCCAAAACCCATGCAAATTGAGTAAAAATTCTTCGGCACTTTTGGATAAACCTTATGTAAAAATCAACGGCACTTTTGAAACATCCATCCACAAAATTGATGGCACTAAAAGGGTTAAAACAAATATTAAAGTTAAATCCAACAAAGTTGAAACTGATATATTTTGTTTTGCTAACATTTGTGACATTTCATCAAAGGAGCACTATCTTGAAAGTAACATTACATCACACAAAATTAACTTTCTTAATACTAATATATATTTATGTGAATAAAATAAAGCAATAAAATCTGTGAAATCAGTGATATGGTGTTAATAAAAATAAGACATAAAGTAGCTGAGGTACCCAAACCTAGCGGTACCCCCTTTTCAATTAAAGGAGAGTCATTGAAGTGTTGTGCTATTTTAACTATCTGATTTTTACCAACAGAAACTCAATATGTGAGGCAGAAAGTGAAAAGGGACCTCTTGTCGGCAATTATCGATTTTAAGTTATTGGTATTTTTAAATTAAGCATAAAATTATGAACAAGTTGGTGTAAATTTCATGTCCAAATGATTTTTTTCCTTTAAGTAATAAACATTTAAGTTTCACAAATTGTAAGAACGGGTTTTAAAACTTTAAACTCACATAGAACCCAAATATTTCATATTTAAGAAATATATCAAATATCAAAACAAATCTAAACACTCCCTTTTACAGAATAACAGTCATAGTTGTTTAAAACACTGGCAGAATTCATTAAAATCTCGTTTTTATAATGTAATGTAACACAAAACAAAAAATTTTAAAAGGGACCTCTTGACGGCCCCATGTTATTTTCCATAACGACAAGAGGTCCTTTTCTCAGACAGGGCATTAGTTGCTTTTAAAGACATTTTTATTACTTTTATCTAGTCTAAATTATTTTAATTGGAATCTTATCAATATCAAATAAAACTGCAAGTCGATCTACTTAAGTACAATTCTAAAAGTGATGCAGTCACAACTGATTGGTAGTGAAACAGCTGTTTCAAATGCTGCCAATACTGCTTTAGAAAAGGTACCTGTCCTTGCGATGATTTTAAACACACAAGAAACTGTCCTGCATTTAGGCAACATTTGCCTCAGTTCTCTAAACCTACGCTAGAACTCAGGGGATGCTAGTTTTAAAAGTAATGTTTCTTTTCTAATATGTTTTTGAAAAGAGACCTCTTGTCGGGCCTATGTTATTTTGCCATAACGACAAGAGGTCCCTTTTCTCAGTCCAAACACTGACATTTAAATAAATTTCATGTTTTAATGCTCGACTTGACTTTATAACCGATTCAGGCCTGTTTTAAAGAAACCAGAGTTTTATAGTCGATAACAAACTGAATATCGATAATTTTGACCAAAATCGGTAGTTTCATGAATACTACACATTTTACTTTGCCGACAAGAGGTCCCTTTTCACATTCCGCCTCACATATCTTGAAAAATGGCTTTAACATGATAAAAGCTCTCCCTTAAACCAACAATATTTTTAAAAAACCCCTCTATCTTTTCAAACAATGCATAAAACTCCACCAAATAATAGTTATTTCTAAAATGATTGATTCTAACAATTCGGTTTGTTCTGAGGAAAAGCAGTTTATCTTGCAACAAAAATCTTGCAATATAAGTGAACATCACACAAAACAAATTTTTTTTAAAATAGTACAAAATTACAAATATTATGGAGATTGATTTTGGTAAACTACATTTACCATCCTCAGACCTGAGGGATTCATAAAAGATTCATTTACCCACCAAAATATTTGATCATTTTGAACTTATATTGTACCAAATTTGTGTAGTGTGGCATTCACTTATATTGTGTTTCTACCAACATGTAATATGCTATTTTAAAAAATCATTCAAAACCTGCCTTATCCATCACCAATTTATGACATTTACCAACTGCACTACCTCTTTCTTTTACAAGACATCTGGAATATTAGGATATATGTCACTGCAATAATTACCTGACAGAGTTCTGTAATAGCCACTTGAGGCAGATCTACATCAAGTACTACAGGCCTCCTGTTGGGGTAATCATTAGGCAGACTTACAATCAATTTATGGTCTTGCCCTTCTATGTCTGGAGTCCTAAGTGTAATCTCCATGAGATCTGAGCTACATGCTACAATGTTTTCTCCACTCAATTGCCTTAACTCCCGCAGTATTTTGTTGTAAAGATAATAATCCATTTTCATCAGCAAACTGTCATCTGGAATATTTGATCCCAGGCTCTTGGCTTTATCCATCTACAATGAAAGTAATAGTTTAAATTGATTAACAATAAATTGTTAACATGCTGTGGTGTTTTAAAACATTTGATTAAATCTTGTAAACATGTATTTAGAAAAAGCCTTGGATAAATTTATGTTATCAAACATTTTATCTTTCCGACCAAAAACTTAAAATCTAAAATCCTACAACAAAGCCTTTCCTTCTGTATGGAACATAGTCATGAGTTCTTAAGAAAACTGCGTAGAGGAGTCTATTCACTTTTGAAAACAAAGTACTGAGATAAAGCCTACAAGAGAAAATGGAACATGGAGAATAAAATATAATAAAGAGATAAGAGACCTATTTGGCGCATCAGACATTGTAGCCGAAGCCAAGTGTTGACTTTTACGGTGGGTTTGACATCTAATAATATGTTGAGATTTAGAACGTATTATAAATACTTGGGTTTATACGTTTAGAGGACAAAGTCCCGATAAAGCAAGTTTGGAAGGAAAGCCCTGACAGAAGAAGACCTCCTGGCCACCCAGAAAAAAGGTGAAAGGACCAAACACTGATAGATATGAATACGATGTTAGCTAGGGATGAAGATGCGGAGGATCGAAGGAATTAGAGGCAGATTGTTGGAAATGCCAAATATCATACTGAGTATCAGTGGCCATGGGAGTAAAAGTAAGTAAACATGTATTTTAGATTAAAAAAGAAACTATATCACTAATACTAGTGCAAAACTAAAAATTAAGCTGTCTCTTGTTACTGTTGTATTTTAAACTTAAGTGTTAATATAACTAATTATGCCTTCCAGTCTGCATATTGATTTATTAAATATATAAGTTCTCAACAATATAAAACTTTCCAAGTTAAAAATAATATACCTTTTTATAAGATATGTATTCAACTCTTTAAAACCTTACTGATTGTCTCTTTGGCCATAGGAGACCGCTTTTGTAAAGTAAAATAAAGTACATGATAAAACACAATTTAGTATAGTGATAAAGTGTGATATAGTAAAGTATAGTGATCCAGTAAGAAGAGTAATAATTATAAACAGCTGAGGAGAACTGAATACCATAGTAGCAGAATTGGAAACAACACATACACAAACAAATACAAATTATGAGATATTTCAGGACCACAGGCCTCTTCTTCAATCACCAGAGAGTCTCTGGTGATAATGATAAATCCAATTAATTTTTATGGGTTGTTGTGATGTTCACCAGAAATGACACAGAAAATTTGGATGAATTTCCAGTTCACATGACAGAGAAAAAGGGTTTAGAGAAATATATTTTATGTAGCCGAAACATTTAGTGTTCAGCCTAATCAGAGTCAGCCTCATCTATGGCTGTAGGATTTTTCGTCCTGCTAATTGAGGATCAACTTATGCTCGAGAAGCAGGAAGAAATGCTTGTAAACCCCACAATAACAGCCAGAACACCAGTAGGTTGCCTTTTTGTGACACAACAGAATTTTCAAAGGACAGAGCTTCCCCAAATTTGTTGGAAGCTGAGGCAACTTATACTCAGCCTAGGTATCTTAGAAGTACTGTATATGTTTGATGTGCCTGTATATTGGTGTCACTAGGTCAACAAGAGAAGGTAGCAGTTCCTTGACAAATTTAGTCTTTGTCACACTGCCAACACATACATTGTAGGAAAAACAAAATATTGACATTATGAAAGTTCATTATTCATTCATAAGACATCGATCGTCAAGATATGGGCGTATATGAGGGGCAAATGAGTGTGGTAAGTATAGATGAACGAGAGTAGTCATTGTTACTAACTAAGGTCGACTGTTCCTCAGA